>DWHP01006388.1:0-11437 GCA_018247895.1 Parnassius honrathi | reverse complement strand
CTTGTGGATATTTTAAATAATACAAAAGTTATATAATAATTAATATGTACATTTCTTCTGTATATGTTGTGTTGTGTTTAGAAAAAAATTCTAAGAGAGATACTTGAGGTCGAAAACCTTTGTTTACAAGTAATGTTGATTGCATTTCATGTGCCTGTCAAAAGTTTCCTTCTAAATCTTAGATAGACTACTTGTAGAACATCAGTCTTAAGTTATTATAAATTTATATAGGTAAATAATAAGTGTTCTGTATAAGCAAAAATGCCTATTAGTTGTAGAGTATGCATAAATAATTCTAGAGAAAATAAGGATATTTCCTTTTTTTGTATCTGGGAGATCAAGTGAAGTAAGTACCTTTTTACGTATAATATGCAATAAGACTATGTACTTAATAACATTGATAGATAAGTGAGAATGTGTTAGACAGGTATGTCGTAGAGTGGTCGTCATCGATCTCATCGATCGATGTGTGACTTTATCCACCAACTTTAATATAGAGGTAGGTTGCATCCCGAGGAAGGATATAAGCTACTTTTTGCGAGTCGCGACCCCAGGGGTAAATACCACTGTTTTATGGTGGGAATACAATCGCCAGACATTGGTGGAGGTGGTTTAGTGGAAGTGATGCTGGTGTTGGTGGATAGTGTTGCTGATGGTGTTGGTGATGGCGTCAGAGATGGTGGGAGTGGTAGTATCGTAGGTAGTGGTGGTAGACAGTGGACCAACAGTGGCTCATTCAACACCACCACTAACACCACCATCACCACCGCCACTGCCCACTACCACCATCACAACCATTACTAGCACCACCACCACTGACACCAAAACCAGCGCCACCAATAATTACACAAATCTCCAAATTTTCATTTTTATTCCAGAAACATAAGTACTCATGTAGTTATTTAATGAAATCAGCATATAAGAATCATTTGTTTCGTAGATCATAGGTATTACATAGATATTAGCTACATATATAATCAAGTTCAACTATATCCTACGCCGTGGGCATATGAAGTACAATATTTAATGCAAATCAGTAGAGTAAGTATATTTTTCTTTTTTCGTTAATATTTCACATGCATCATGTGACAACCCTATTAGAACAGGTATAAATTTTCGACTTTGTTAGGGAGCTTCCCCTCTGGTCCATACTCTTTACTCTATGGCACGATCACACGAAACACTGCGAACGCCGATATATTGTATTTTCAATTCGACTGAGAGTGAAAACTTAGCTTGGATAGTGTGGGACGGCGTGCGGAAGAGGCGTGGGCAGGCGAGAAATGCGCGTTACTGAGCCACAAATACAGATTGTTCACTCACATATTAATACCTCGGTTGCTGGGGCGCAGCGCGACGTCAATAGTTTCTTCAAATACCTATTTCTCCATTCCCGCTCAAACCGACTGCGATCTTAATATAATACTCTAGAAACTGATAAGTTTTTATTTAAAACTAACTTCTCTATGAAATGAAATTGTGCATCAAAAACTTCACCTCAGTGTCAACTAGCGACATCAGGTGAGCATCTATAAATTATTAGCCCTCATTGTTAGAGTAGTTGCAGTTGTAAGAATAAGTGTTCCACATAATATTTTTTGCTTGCAGGTTATGGGCTACACACCCCTGCTGTCAACACAGTTTAGAGCTGACTCCGTTCTCTTCAAGACGCGGATACCTCACGACAAGCAGAAATGTTTCAAGTTTATATGAGACTTTTGTTACCTTTGTCTAGGCAATTTAAGTGTATATAGTATTTTATTGAGATCCATGTTTAATATGTCTATTTGACTAATTATAACCATACTTTCTTACGGATTTGGAGTTACGCACCGCCTTATATACCGGTGACTACTTTGAACGTGATGGAACAGAATAATTTGCTTGAAAAATGATTTGATTTGCGTTATTGTATATCTATTCTAAGAATAATTTGTAATGAATGTTACACAATGTGATTCGTTGCATTTTTTTAATTTAAATTCTCTAGAAGGTAATGTTTACCAGGTGTGTACTGGTGTTTACAGATATATTATTCTACTTATCAACCGTAGTACCGTTAAATTCTACCGCTTGTGAATAACCTGTGTACGTTCATTAGCTAGCTGGTTTTGTGTGTATGAGTAACAACACATTTTTATGACCCGTGAATGAAGCTACGTATGCATTGCGAGCGTGAAGATCTTCGCTACGACTTTAAAGGATATATCTACCGTAATATATAATATGTAATGTCTGTACGTAGGCTGAGCATCGAGTGCCGTCGATGAAGCATGGTGTACAGATAAACCTTCTTAGGTTTTTGCGACACCGTGATAAAATAATTTCGGCCTTGTATTTGATTTATTTTAAATAAAATAAAAAAATTATGTATATGTATCATCATGGGTGATGTCATTACATTAGTCTTCGTCTCCGGAGTGATCAGTGTCAACTGTACGGACGAACGTCTCGCAGTAGTGACTAGCGGTTACGTGGTAGAGTTATGCTGTAGCTATATTATGGTTGTAGCTTGGTCGGCTCGACCGAGAAAGGATCACACTCCCACAGAATACCAGTGTAAAACTGAACCTTAATGCTGCTGTGTTTCGTATAGTGAATGTAGACAACCGGAGACCCTTTGTACTGAATACGCGGCATTTCCATCTTAGTCCTCAAGGGTGACAACGTCTGCGTTTTGATTCTTATTTTTTTTTTAAAGAAATCAGTGTAACGGGCGTCGGTTATCGTCGCAAGCACAGAGTCAAGCGAGACCGGGCGACCGAGGCGACGAGGCGGATTTTTCAAAAATTTATCAGCAAAAATAATTAGTGGATTGCAATTTATAATCAGTTTAGGAACCTTGCTTTTTATCAACTCTCGCCGAACTGACTTTAGTAAGGGTAATAATACCAATAGGACCGTCGGAACCAAGAAACAATTTGGCATTTGCTTATTGTCTGACAAACGTGATTTTTATCTCTATATACAAAATCAATTGCCGTTAGTCTCGCTAAACTCTAAAACGGCTCGACCGATTTTGATGAATTTTTTGTGTGTTTGGATGGTTTACATTCGTGTTGAGACACGACAGGTGGCGCTGTTGTCGAGATCCAAAAATCACCCGCGTGGAGAATAATAAGAGATCATTCTTTATTTTTTTTAATAATAATTTACTTGTGCTAGTCTTTACATTTTGTTGTTTGGTAAATCATGTGTAGAAATTAGGTGAACGAAAAGCACGTCTTCTAACGTATATTGAATGGTGGTGACAAGTTTTGTTTACAACTACACTACATATGTGCAGCGCAATGCGATTGGTTTAACTTGGTGTTCGATTTGTTCACGGTGTGTGCGAGTGGTGCCAGTAGAAATAATAAGCCTAAGCTTAATAGAGAATTGGGTGAAGTTCAAATAATATATAAATAATATGGCCCGAGGGCCACCTGCACCTGCTTTCCCTGATATTATTTAATACGTGTTTTTGTATTTCTGACAAAGTTAATAGAAGTCATCGGTAGTTATTTAATAATTAATTATTTGAACTTTACTATACTTAGTTACATCCGAAAGCAACTGGTCACACCTAGTTTTAGCTGTGAGTAAATCGAATACACCTAAATTTAACCGACCTCATTCAGTTGCGTCTAGTTGTAGCCGCCTGAATCTCGGGTATTACCGCACTACAGCTGTTAGCCGTGATATATACATGGAAAAAAACTTTGCATACTTAGTTATGAAAATATTTTCGCACCATCAATTGATTGACACAAACCAAAGTGTTTTTGGAATTAATTATTTAATATTTTATTGTGTACATATAACATAATATTATATTATATTACATAATATTACATTAAGTTAAATTAATTTTTTTATATTTTATTTAGCTTCATATCAGCCAAAACGCAGACACGATGTGATGCTAAAACGCAACCAATATAGCACTTTACCTACAGTGCATCTTAGCGTCTGGCACATAGTCTACTGCGTTACTTTTCTAATTTCGCCATATACTCGTAAATGTAGAGCTTGCGGCTTCGCTCTAAATAACTCTGCATTCTACGCGAGGAAACTGCGTTTGTGCCTTCATTTGTTGCACTATAGTATTTTATACGTGTAATGAAATTGTCGACCATGGGAATGCATGTAATCGTTAAAATGAGGTACAGATTTTTTGAGATTTATTTATTGTTTATTATGTGCTGCTTTTTAACATGTTTCTTATATTTGTACAGCGTTTATAATCAATATGATTATGGGATGTAAATATTTGAAATCTCAAAAATTAGTTAAACGCAAAGAGTAATCCAGGTACTTAAAAAATTAATATATTGGTTTAATCATGCTGTATAAAAATATATATTTTAAGTTAGAACAAACCTCTTGAGCCTAATACGTGATTTAGGGTTGATTATGATTTTAAGTGGATAATAGTTATCCATCAAATAAATTATAATTGGACTGAATATAATATAAAAATAAAAAATATTTTATCCATCCTTACGTAATCCTTTGATATTTGGTTATTAAAAATCAGCCCTTAAATTATAATATAAGATTAAAATTTTAATTATAAAGTATTTTTTACAATATTATCGAGCGCTCTTTATTATTACTTATGTATTATATGCTAGGTAGTCAGTAAGAGGCTTAAATGTCAGCCAGCGCAGTGGTAACAGTTATTCAAAGAAAAATCATTTGTGTACAGCTGTTGTAGCTCAGGACACTTATCTTTTATTTACAATGTGAGGAGCCTGATTCTGTCAATGGTGCCAGTAAACCATTCCAAGGTTGTAAGAAAACTGAAAGTTGTTGTTTTTAGATTTATTTTCTTGGATATACATGTCTACGGGCTGGTATGTCTTGCGTAATTCATAATTTAGGACAGTCAGCGGGAGGACAATCATTTTCTACAAAACATTTTTTTAACAATAAATGAACATTCTCACAGATAATTTTTTTACGATATAAACATAATTTGAGACTGATACAATTTTCCACTAACAATAAAGTGAATTATATTTTAAATTTTAGTATTCATAGATGTCCTTTGTTGTTACATATTATTTGAGCGCAATTGTATATTATTATATTTTGAAAGTTGAAAAAATAATTGTTCTTCGATACTGAATAGTGTTTAGTTGTAAATTGTAATACTTGGACACACGTTAGATATGTAAAGGACATATTTAGAAGAACGCAACGAAAAGAGAAATAAGAGGAGATAAACTTTTTTATAATTATGTTCTCAATGAGGAAAGCTAATGTGTTGTTTTTCCCACATCACACTTGCAGATGTTCGTGAGTGGTGGCAACTACTAACTATATATATTCAGGTGAGCCGCAAGCCTGTTTGCCCTTACGTCCCTTACGTTGTAATAGCATAGACGCGAGGGAAATAAACACTATTAAAATATAAAAAAATAACTATCTAGTTTAAGCATCTGTATTTTTTTATGTGTCTGAACTTTTTTCTAAGTGAACCGATTTTGATGCGTCTTTTGTATTTGAAAGCGGGTGCTTCTAATGTATTCCCATATAAATTTAATGAAGATCTGACCGATGATTTTTGAGTTATCCTTAATAATGCTTATTTAATTGATTACATGGATGATGTTCTCATTTTATTTATATTGAAGTCGGTTGTACAATTTTTTTTAATTTTACCACTTGTAGCTTATAGCTTAGCTTTTAGTTTGGTAGCGCTGCCAGCAGGGACCTTCCCTGAATACTTATTTCATAAATAATTATCCGGCTAAATTTTAAAAAAGTGTATTGCAAACTGATATTATGTCAAACCTACATACTGAACTAAACCTGTGTTTAGCTGATAATTCTTAAGTTCATTCTTTGTTCTAAGATTAGCCGTAAATGAAACATGTTTGCGCGTATGAAATAGCCGTCATACCTAGTAGTGAATATATTTCAACCTCTTTTGCGTTGCGTTTACCTGAATAAGTATTTAGTATGCCCATGAGTGGTAGAAATATGTTAATTAATGTATCTATTGAAATTATACTTCTTTTATAAAAAGGTTTCTTATTTTTATCACCATTTTAATAAAGAATGCGTCTCTGTGTAGTTTCAAATTTTTATATTTTAATAATTGGTTTATCAGAGATCGTGATTTTAACGCCCACCACGCTCAATGGCTTGGTTCCCGTTTAACCAATCATGGGGGTAGATCTGTTTATGACTTTGCCTTGGCATATGGTCTGACACAATTAGTTACTTCCTCTACGCGGATCCCAGATGTGAAGGATCATTCTGTTAGACCTTCTGCTGACCTATCATCCGGACGGATATCAGGTATCTGTCGATGCCCCTCTTGGCTCTTCAGACCGTTGTCTGATCCGGAGTCTATACTTATATATTGCCACTCACGCTCACATCGCCGTTGCGTTATGGTCTGAAACAACTGGCTACTTCGCCTACGTGGATTCCAGATGTGGAAGATCATACACCTTACCTGTTGGACCTTCTACTGTCTCTCATCCCGACGGATATCAGGTTTCGGTCGACGAACCCTCTATGCTCTTCAGAACATTACCTTGTCCGGAGTGTGGTGCCACTCACATTAAAGTCGCGGTTTCATTCTGCAGGCTGCCGCCGTGTTTGACAGTATAGGTCTCAGGATGCGGTCTTTTATCGCATCCTACTCTTGTGGTCTGATTAGCGTCACGCCGGATGATCTCAACATTGTTGCAGATTCTGTCGCTGTTGTAGTACTTCCGTGAGTGGAACTATTTATTCCATGATTTGTGGTGCCTGTCAGAGGCAAAACTCAGCCAGGGTTTGGTCACTCCTGTAAAATTGCATCATGCTTTAAGCAAGAATACTACCAGGCCTGGGCTGACGAATCAACGTCTCGGGATGCAAACACTAGCGCTCTTAAAAAGAAGTATAATTCCGCCTTTAGGTCCTTAAAGAGAATCATTGCCAAGGCTAAGTCCGAGCACATCGGCAGAATTAGTGAGAAACTAGTTCGACCTCCTTCGGAAACACGTGCATTCTGGTTTCTCGCCAAGGCTGTCCCAGGGAACTTCTGTTAGCCATCTCTGCACAAAGCGAACGAGTCACTGGCTCATGCCGCAAAGGAGAAAGCCGATCTGAATGACTCTCTCTTTGCGTCCAACTCGACTCTCGATGACGAGGAGAACACACCGCCGATCATCCCGCGGTATGTGTGCTCCATGCAGAATGTACTGTTTACAGAGCGCTCGGTGCGCAAAGCACTCTTTTCCAGGACGTCAACAAGTTGAATGGGCCTCATGGAACCCCACCTTTTGTGCTGAATACTTGTGCACCGGAGTTAGCACCGGTTTTAATGCTTCTTTTCCGGTACTCCTACTTCGCGTACTCCTACCGAACCCATGGAAGACCTTGGTGCACCCGACCTCTAAAAAAGGCGATCGCTCAGATCCGTCCAACTAGATCCGTAACAATTATTAACAGCCAGTTCATGAGGTACCTTGACGATCACCAGCTAATTGGTGACCGCTAGTACGGTTCCCGTCCCGTGATCCTCTGGGTTATCTAAATATAGACGGGCGAAGGCAGTAGAGTCTAAGGCCGTTAGTTTGGACATAGCGAAGGCCATCGATCGGGTTTGGCACAAAGCGCTTCTTATGAAGCTTTCTTCCCATGGGCTTCCCGAGAAATAGTGCAATGGGATCACCAGTTTTCCTGCGTATCGGAGCATCAAGGTCGCAGTAGATGGTGCATGCTCCGGTTACAAGCCCGTTAACGCTGTTGTTCTACAAGGCTGCGTGCTATCACCAACGCTGTTTCTTCTGCATATCAATAATACGTTGCAAACCGGTAACATAGGTCGCTATGCGGACGACAGTACTGGTGGTGCATTGTATATACAGCGTCCGTGCAAATAGTTTTTGGGAAAATATCGCCAAGTATCGTAACAAACATGGGTCTGAAGTTGTCGAACAAAGTATCGGACTGGGAGCAACTAAATCTAGTCCAGTTCAATCCCCAAAAGACACAAGTTGGCGCGTTTACCGCTAATAAGAATCTCTTTGTCGTATTTTCTCAGTTTCAGGGCACTCCCCTTTGCTTCAGCCAGTATCGGAATCCTCGGCGTCAATATCGTGTAAAGTGCATTTTCGTGGTTACTTGGAAGAGAAGACCAAATTGGCCTCTAAAAAGCTTGGCGTGCTGAGCAGGGCGGGGCAGCATTTCATGCCGGCACACCGTCTGCAACTTTACAAGGCGCAAGTTCGGCCTCACAAGGAATACGGTTCGCATCTCTGGGTTGGGGCTCCCCAATGAAAGCTCCGTCCATTTGATCGCATCCAGAGCAGAGCGGTTCGAATCGTCGGTGACCGAGCTCTTTCTGATCGACTTGACTCATTGGCACTGCGAAGAGATGTTGCATCTCTTTGCGTAATTTGTCGCCTCTACCACGGGGAGTGCTCTGAGGAATTGTTCAATTTCACCATTGCACATCGCGACAAAACTTAGATTCCCGTATTAGAACGATGCCATCTATACCGTCTGGATGATTTGCGGTCCACCACTGTGAGATTTAGAAAAAGAAAGATTTAGAAGATTTGTTCTTCGCACAACTAACTTCCTTATGGAATCGACTAACAACAGAAATTTTTCTGGACTGATACAACTTAGACCTTTAGGAAAACAGCCTGCTCTTTTTTAAAAGGCCGGCAACGCACCCGCAGTACCCTTGGTGTTGCTCGTTTGCGTCCTCACATATAAAAAAGTTGCAATTTATTAAAATTTGGATGACGTGATTTGTAATTTTATCCCGAAGAAAATATGAAAAAGTTACGCTTTATACTTTGACAAATATTAGTTGCTATTTTCTACACCTTTGTTACCAGTTACCTGCCAAAGGTCAAAGATGATCCAAACTTCATAGTAGCCCATCGTGCCTACCTATGTTGGGAGTTTGCGCTGAGCAATTTTCAGCTTTTATAAAGTAAGGAAGGTCTGCCATTCACGGGCTCTTAAGCGGGGTTTAGATTTGCAAGAACTTCTGCCAAGTTATTGCATAAGTATTTACAGAACCGTTTACCTTACCAGCAATATTACTATCGCAATTTACTTCTGAAAGCGGCCTGCAAAATAACTTGTGGAAGTACTTGGAAAAGAGTTTACACTATATATTTTTGAGAGTTTAAATCAATCATGCTAAGCTGTAGAAAAATATGTGCTGCTGCTATAGTAGTCTTATTTAGGATTAAAAAATTATAAAAAAGAAACATACGTGGTAGAGCCATGCTGCAGTTATATTAGTAGTATACTTATAGCACGAATGGGTCAGCTCGATCGAGGAAGGACCACGCTCTCACAGAATACCAGCGTAAAATATTAGCTTAATGCTGCTGTGTTTCGTATGGTGAGAGTACCGAAGACCCTTTTTACTGGAAACGAGGCATTCCATCTTAGTCCTCACAGGTGACAATGCATCTGCATTTTGATTCGTAATCGAAGATAGATGTAGATGTCTATGGGCCAAAGCAACCACTTACCATCAGGTGGACTGAGTGCTCGGAAACGGAAAAATAGAAAGTGGGTTAAGGATATTGTTGAGAATATAGTTGTATATATATAAGAGGATATAGTTGGAAGAGATATTGTTGGTATTCACAATCATCTATTAAAAGAACTCAGGTGCGAAGAACCTATGCAGTTTAAAAATTTCATCAGAATGAAATTTTTAAACAGCATAAACATTTCGTATATCCCATACAAAGATTTAAAAACATTGATCCCATAATTCTCTGTGTTGTTCATACTTCTCTATTAGCCGCACAGTATCATCCAAACTTTTTACCTGAAATCTTGCTCAGCAACTTTAAACTTTTATTTACAAGCAAAATAACCGCAAGTTACTGCCAGAAATTTAAAAATAGTGTTTACACTTGCGACTTGCAGCAAGTCCTGCAAGTTACAAAACTTGCGGAAGTGAGCCTGACGTGATTGTTTACACGGTCGAAATAGCTTGCAGAAGTCAACTTCTGTAAGTTTTATTGCAAATCTAAACCTCGCTTTAGGCTTCGTGTAGCTCAGACACATAAAGGCTTATTCGACACCTTAGATATGGTATTTTCCCCTGTGGTAATTTGTATTAAAATTTTGTATACACGCCTTAAAAGGATCCTGAGCCACCTTCGTCCATCGGCTTGCTGCAAGTCGTCACTTCATTTAGTGGGGGGGTCGCCTTTCAGTGTATATTTTGCTACATAACTTATTTTGTTACATTTTAAACAATATTTGCCTGAATGTCTATTAGATGGAAAGATTCACACTACTTTCTGGAGAACGATTTAGGTTATTGAGTTACTTTATGCACTTTATATAAAGTCACTGACCTCTATTTAAACAAGTAGTAGTAGTCCAGCGGACTGGCTAATAATGGCTATACCGTACAAAATATCTGTGCCAATTCGAAGCATTTGAAAATTTTTATATACCCAAATAGGTATATTAATTTTAAAATAACATTTATAACCAGCGACCCGCTCTGGTTTTGCCTGGTTGGGATCTAATGTGACGTTATTTAGACTTAAGGTAATCATTAAAGACAATTTATTTTATATAATCCACATTTCTATTTTGACAAAATCTCTAAATTTTTCGAATAAAATTTAGTCTATATAACTGCAGGTATTACTCTCTGTTCGTGAAGTTTTATTACAAACGCATAGAGTAAAGTAATATATTGTACAAGCCAGCCATTTTCAGCCAGGTTCAGCCATTCCGAAGTTTAGCCCGGAGAGACAGTCAAACGATAATTTTAAAAATTACTAATGTAAATATTTTATACAAAAATACAAACAAAGTCAACAATAAAAATGAAGAGAAATTCTCAGAACGCATCGTAGCTCACAAATTAGCAAAACTGGTCTGATTTTTTTGTGTAGCTTATGGCATTTTGTTATCATTATATTCCAATGACAACTATATTTATTTTGCATTATGTCTTTATGGGCGGGTGTAAGTTTAGATAGCGACATTTTGAGAACGAAAATGGAAAATGGTTTAATAGTCAAAGATTGGTCGTCTTGAGAACTAGTATTGACATAATATGCCAAAGTCTGTTGTCTTATTTAAAAATCTGCATTTTGAACTTTTAAACTAAAAAACGAAGGTATTTTATGTTGTTTGTCTGTGGATAATTTTCGTCACATGATAAGAATTATTTTTAATAATAATGAGTGTTCCTAATCTGTAAAACTCGTTACCAAAAGGAAAGTGGTATAATATTCCACAAGTAAGTGAATTTGCAGCTAATATTAAACAAATTAAAACTATTTGATAATATAGGTACTTAAAAAATTTTTACTAATCTTAATATGATAATTATACCAACATTTTTGATGTATATTAATAAGTTTTGATAAACAATAAAATTCAGTAGGGTTATCGAGTTCCTTGTCTATAATATTTATCGATGTACTTTCCTACCCATATATAC
>DWHP01006387.1:0-11438 GCA_018247895.1 Parnassius honrathi | reverse complement strand
TTACTAGTCAGCTGGTGATCCTCGAGGTACCTCATGAGCTGGCAGTTTACAGTGGACTCCATTGTTTTGGAGAATAAGGAGGTGATGGCGCCTTTTTTAGGGATCGGGTGGACGAAAGCCGTCTTCAATGATTTTGCGACTACGCCTAGGGTGTAGGAGTATCGGAAAAGACGCTTTAAAACCGGAGCCAACTCTGGAGCACACCTCCTCTGTACATTTGGGGGGATTCCGTCGGGCCCACTCGACTTGTGGATGTCCAGGTGCTTTGCGAGCCGAGCGCTACGTGAATTGCACTTCCGGCATGGAGCACTCATACCGCGGGATGGTCGGCGGCGTACTCCCCCCGTCATCAAGAGTCGAGTTGGATGCAAAGATAGAGCCTAGCAGATCGGCTTTCTCCTTCACGGTATGGGCCAGTGAGTCGTCCTCCCTGCACGGAGATGGAAGAGATGGCTGACAGAAATTCCCCTGGACAGCCTTGGCGAGAGACCGGAATGCACGGGTTTCAGAAGGAAGGCGAAGTAGTTTCTCGGCAATTCTGCCTATGTGCTCTGACTTTGCCTTGGCAATGACTCTTTTGAAGGTCTTGGAGGCGGAATTATACTTCTTTTTTAGAGTGCTGCTGTTTACATCCCAGGAAGTTGATGCGTCAGCTCAGGCTTGGTAGCACTCCTGCTTATAGCATGATACTATTTTACAGGAGCGACCAATCTGAGCCAACAACCAATCTGACCATGGCTGAGATTTGCCTCCGATTGAAAGGCACCTTTATCTTATAAAAAATGTGTATGTACATCAAATTTACGAGAAATTAATGTATCTATACACAAAAAAATTGAGGTGACTGCCAGTCTATACATTAAAATTTTTTTTGATTACAGCAGAGGACAGGCCACCGACTCAAGCAAGTCACTTTATCTATTCATATAAATAATATTGAAGTGCCTGCCTCAGTACCAGAAACCTTTTATTGAGCTGAAGGATTATTTTAATGCCATTAAGACATGAGAAACCAATTTTAAATGTTTTGTCTGTCTGTTTAGTCCAATCTTCGAGACCGCTAAACCGATGGCGATGAGACTTCATGAACAGATAGAGAGCAAGGTCGGAAGCAGGAAATTGATAATATAATTAATAAATAAAATGGTGTTAGATTAACTTAAATCTAAATAACGCCACTTTTATATGTTTTGCTTAAGCGAAGCCGGGGCGGGTCGCTAATTAATAATATGTTATTTATTCTTGGAGAGTACTCGTTGCGTGACAATGTGAACAAGAATTGCTTGCGGTGACTGAGCATTAATAAGCTACTGTGTCCCGATCACAAAGTACAAATCTGATGGCTCCGAGAACCATGATTGCACTGCGAGGGTGTTGGGAGTGGTAGGGACAGCCCCCGGAACGTACATTAATAAAGCAAACCGAGAGAGAGGTCCCGGTTGTGTTCCGAACGGAGATCCCGGGACCCCTCATATATGCTGAGGTATTCCATCATAGTACTCAGAGGTGACGACGCATTTGTAGCCTCATTTGGTCGTAGTTGTCGATGACTTGCAGATCATTTACCATTAGGTAAAACTGTGATTTTCTTTGTTGCACAGGTGACTCTTGTCGACTTGTCAACTTCACGCTACTCTTAATAATTCTCTTTTATTTTTTTATATAGAATAAGGGTGACAAACTAGCACACAATCCACCAAATGGTTAGTGGATGCTGTGGCCCATATACATCTACATTTATCTTCAATCAAGAATCAAAATGCAGATGAGTTAACACCCCTGAGTACATGAAATGCCTCGTTTCTGGTAAAAAGTGTCTCCGGTTCTTACACTCAACATACAAAACACAGCAGCATTAAGAGGAAATATTCATAAAAATCAGCTCTTAAAATTGCAATTAACAATTTCTTTGGTACCAGCAGGGATTAAACCCGGGTTGTTGGCGTACTGTTAAATTGAAAGTGAGTACTTAGCTCCTGAGCTACATGTGCTCAGTTATGAAGGAAAACATCGTATGAAATAAGAAAAAGAAAATATTTCGAAGACAAATGAAGTCCGCCAACACGTATTAGGGCAGCGCGGCGGATACTTCCTTGCCCTAAAACCCTTTCAGAAATGAAAGGAGGCCTGTGCTCAGCAGTTGGACGTATATAGGCAGTAACTTTAATTAAATTTAAATTTTATTCATAAAACTGGTGTTTTTATCAAGTTGTGCAACGCACAATTATAGAAAGTGTTCGCTAGTCAACATGACAATAACAATGACTTGAAAAAATGGGTTAATCCTCACATACGTACGTATTTTATTTATAAATCAATGTATGTTCTTGAAAATTACCAAATAAAAAAAATAAAAAATGTAGCATTTTTAAAGGATTATGTCGAGCAGTACCTAAACCTTAAAAGGCCGTTGATGTCTGTATTTGTGTGTAAAATCGATTACATGCGGTACAACACGCCTGAAGTCCGGAGTATTGCATCGATTCAACACCATCATATGTCTAATGAAGTGGCGCCCCGTATCAGGGTGTCGGGGGTCGGCTAGCAGAGGGGGAGGGATACTAAGGGTTCATCAGGTTACCTCCGCGCCATTTACCAGCTGTTTTGCATAAATGGTTCGCTAATATATCATGGCATTCCTTGTAAGCCCACTACACTCAGATACTTTGAAGTAGTACTAAGAAAAGTTAAAGTCAAAAATATTTTCTTTCATCAGCGCGTAAAAGCTTAGTGCTGGACACGGGTCTTTCTTGTTAAATGGTGAATATACAATACGATAGGGATTATGACAGTGGTGAAGCCACGTGGCAGGTTTTACTATCGCACCGGGGAGGTTCTACGATTCGCCTGGTAAGTGCAGGTGGCGGGAGGCCCAAACCCCCAAAAGGCCAGCAATGCATTTGTAATTACCATCCGGCGAGCAGCACGCTCTTATGTACCTCTACTATAAAAAATATACCATAATCGTAACGCTTGCCACGCGGATTGACTATCCTGGAATAGAATAGAAAAGAACAGAATAGAATCGTATTTATTCTATATATATATAACAAAAATACTTATTGAAAGTTATTTAAGTTCTACCACGGGTTTGGAAAATATCTCTGATCTAAGAAGACCAGACCAGCAAGAAGCCCAGGGGTACTTTTTTAAACATTTATTTACAATGTAACATTGTATACAATTAAGTATGAAATGAGTTAGAAACAGCATTGGAGCAATCATCTCAATCCCGGGGGTTACTATCGATCGTTGTACTTTTTAGTAATATAATAACCTTCTTAAACGATTTTGCTCCTGTATATTTCCTACGGCTCTTTTGTAAGAGTGTACACATTACCCCAAGAAGAAAGTGAGTTTTCAAAGTCGAGTAACTGATATAACTAGCTCGTGCTTGTCCCTGGTATTTATGGAATGTACAACACTATTTTAAATACTATTGCTCAAGATATGTGACTTCGTAAGACTTTGACGCTGTGTCTGTCGCCAGTCTGGGTGTTTTACGTCTGGTGTAAAAAAAAAGTTAATATTTCCATCAGTCGGAAGCCGTAAGATCCTTGCTGCTTAACCTATAGTCGTCTCTTGTAAAATCTATGAAATGTGATTAAGAATGTGATTAAGGATGTTTTAACGTATCGAACATAACATTTCACTGGGGGGTTAAATATGGGTCAATTATTTAAACCCCCCAATTAATATTAAAAATAATTGTAAAACTATAAGCGTGTCTCCATAAATTAGTAAGCCATCAAATAAATTATAACCTGACTAAATATAAAAGTGAATCAATTAAACTATTATTAATTCATACAAATGTATATTTCAATTTGTTCTTGTTGTATTTGATCCTATGTATAACGTTTATCTGATAATTGAAAACCCTTAACTGAATACAATATTTAGAACTTTTATATATGCCTAGTGAGGGGCTTGTCTCTCGTGACACCCCGGGACTAATGGGGTGATGGATCCTACACCGCTACCACACGGCACTTCATCATTTAATTATCAAAGGACATATTTTTTTAATAATCATAGAATAGAGTAGAATATTTTTTGTTCGATATAGATTACATGTTGTGTGTCTTATTGTAAGTCAATTTTTTACTTTACCGCTGGTTCCAAACAAACCTCTGACATTGGAAGAACCATCAAGAAACCCACGGGACTTTTAAAAAAAATTACAATGTGAATGGTCACAAAATATTTACAAAATTCATTTTATAAACATCTTGGAAGCGACCACCTAATTCCCAGGGGCTATTATCAACCATGTATTCATTTATATTGTATTGACCCTTTTTATAGTTTTTGTTTAATTAAATATTTAAACTTAGTGATAGAAAGACCTTGCATGTTTTCTGGGACTTTGTTGTAATAGCTATAAATTACCTCAAGAATGAATTACTGACTGTGGAGTCAAGATACTGGTATCACCAGCTTGTGTTTGTGTACAGAGTATATATCACTTTTTTTACCTTGTTTTTGTGAACATACATTAATTATTTTCGTAGATATACTGAGAGGCCAAAGTTAATATTTATTTCTTTAAACTTTTCTCTAAAATGGCAATTTGTCATAACTTATGATATATTAAGAACATTGACGTTTAGAGAGTTAAGTTAGCCTATAAAAGTACCCTGCAAAACATAGGCCTCAACCTTTTTTGTCTCATGGGGTATTTTGCCATAGTTGCCACGGTCGGTAGACGGGCTAGCAATTGCAGTGTTTTATTAATTTCGATTGTTATTTCGAAGATGTTGCTGCCCATTTCTGTTGCTAGTTTCACCCTATTTAACAACACCAACGTTGAAATAAACTCAGTACTCCTAAGAAAAACTTATTTAAGTTTTCTTTTTAATTGCTAGAGAATTAATTTTCCATTTTTTTTCGCAAACGTCAAAATTGCAAAGTGATCTGTCGGCAGTGCTTTCGTCTTTTAATTGAATGCAGTTATTCTATTAACTTATTCTTAATTTACTTTAGAAAGTCAACAGCTCCAGGTTCTAACGAGATCGTATCACAACAATGAACCGGTATTGCGAAGTATTCGTAGCGACAAGAAAGTCTCTAGAACTTCTAGTGCAGTAAACAGCAGGGCCTGTTAAAACTTGCCCGTCCCGACACGCCTGGCGTCTCTGTCTCCAGCTACCGGAGCCTCCTATTACCAACTTGTACAATTGATATTTCCAACTTATTCACGATCGTTTTATTAATTAAATATGTGTATAATTGGCTCATTTATAAATCTAGATTACTGCTCAGAATAAGGTTCTTGTTATTCGTATGTCGTAACATATATATTGGCTTTGTTATCGTAGAGCCGATAAGTAAAAGGGAAAGAAGGTTCTCGAGTGAAAACTCGTACTGGCAAACGCAGTGTTGTTAGCCTCACTCTAGATGGAGTTAACAAAGTAGGGTGACATGATGAAACACGTAGTAGGTCCGCCACCTGCATGGCCGTACATTGTGGTAGTCTATGGGTGAGATCTATGATCTGGTTGTGATGATTTGTAATAGTTGTGATAGTGATAGTGAGTTATATCGAAAGCAAAGGAAAATTAAAAAAATGCGTATGTAAAAAGATAAGCCGAATATAATATAAGAGAATAAATGATTACGTATAATTTTAATGTTTGTTATAATTTACTACAATATTCATATGTATGTATATCTTTATATATATTATAGTTTTTCTGTCCGTGTGTATGTGACTGAACACTTCTTAAACGGCTGCACTAGTTTTGATGAAATGGATTTTTGTGTGTGAGATTAAGTTTATTCGAAAATGGCTTAGATTCACAATTGAATGATGGCGCTGTGAAAACAGAAAAATTCTCAATGAAATCTTTAACAGAAGAAATCTCGAAAGAGATCCTGAAATCATGCGTGCGAAGCCAGGGCGGATCGCTAGTTATGTTTATAAAAATCAATTATCGTCCGTTAGTGTTGCAAAAACTCGAAATTGGCGCGACCAATTTTGGAGAAATGTTTTGTGCGTTGAGTGTGTTCCTGGATGATTTAGATTCATATTTGCACCCGGCAGGTTGCGCTGTTGCAGATCCCTCGTGTGAAGCCGGGGTGGATTGATAGTTATTTTGCTAGTTATTTACAAAAATGTAACACTATAATAATACGAAACAATTTTACACGTGGTACCTCCACATTTTTTATTAATTATGAATCAAAATGCAGATGAGTCGTCAACTCTTAGGACTAAGAGGGAATGCTTTGTTTCCAGTAAAAAGACTCGACCAATCAGACCAGGGGCCACCATACGAAACGCAGCAGCAGTGGGCTACTGTTTCACATTGGCCTTCTATGAGAGCGTGGTCCTACCCCGGTCGAGACGACTCATTCGTGCTACGACCATAATACAGCTGCAGTATGGCTCTACCACGAAAACTTGGAGAAAAATGATCAATCTCTTTACAAATGTACGCTATTATGTTTGAATAAACTTTTAGACCAATTCAATAATAAAATAGGAATTAAATTGATAGGCAACTCAATACCATTAAAGAAATGGCTTTTCTCCAAAAGCAATAAATCTAATAAAACCTTGAGTGGGCGTAACTGATCGGCGAGGGCGGACCAATAAGTTGAGTGAGGAGCCCATAGAAGCAAACAGACACAATTCTACCTATCACATTACCCAGCAACAACGAACAGTTAATCGCTAAGTATACTAGCACGGTAAGGTTTGTCAGGTGGTCTAAGCTTAGAGCGACAAGCGTAAAATCTGCGTATAAAATATTGTGGTAGTTGTCATGTTGTGATAAATTATAATATTTACAAGAAAATTAAAGAATGTTGGTTTATTAGCGAAATTTTATTATTTTTATTTATTGAGAAATGCTATTATAATTGTAACGCTTTTGTGATATTCACCGTGAAAGAAATATAAAGGCATAACTGCGAAGTTTCTTTCACCGTTTCTAAACAGTAATAGATTTAAAAAGAATGACGTTTAAGAAACGATTTTTCATTTCATACCACATTATAATTCATATAATTTAATTTTATTTACGTAGGAACGGGTATACGTTCATTATTCGCTCGCTCGAGCCACTCGAGCAACTGTCAAATCTTCTAAGTTGTTCACAGTTGGCGCATTCTTGACAAAGTCTATTAAAATTGAAGAAGTTTCCGTTTTATTTTTTCTTTATTTGTACCTTATTCATATAATAATAAGAATGATCAGCTCAATAGGTACACATCCTTTTACCCTTAATTCAAAAAGTATTACTTGTCTCGAGCAAACGTGTTAAACAGCATGTGCAATTTTGTAAGTCACGTCTGTTTAGTATATTTATGTTATGTTGTGTCGTATATTTAGTGTAGCATCATTGTTTTTTTTTTAAATAACACAATTAAGGAGTTTTGGCGGGAAATTGACCAACGGTGCATTGCTGCTCCTGTATTGTTTAAACCACAGATTAGAGGGTAATCTGTGGTTTGGGTAAACAATGCTTTGATACGCGTGATTTTGTATATTAAATGTCTGCTCGTGTGAAATATACTTCAAATGGCTAAAGTACATGAACAAAAAAAAAGACAATCTACATTTTTAAATAGACCCTAACTATCCTTGCTTTCGTGACTTGAACCAACCAGTGAGGTTATAAAAGAACATGTTATTGTGGTGACTTCGAGCAGCGAGTCGTAGATACGTATCCATTACCAGTGATTCAATTCGATTCAGCATTGTGACCGGGAGGGCCCGCTAAACAACTTAAACTTAATAAAATGTAAGTGATCAGGATCGCCAAGTAAATGAAGTAAGTGATGTCTACTTAGTAATATTTTTGATTACATTTTGGTCACTAACTTATTATGTCATCGGATGAAAGATTTTGAAATAATAAAATTCTCATAAATGTCAGCAATATGCATATTGTTGTTGTCAGTTTTTTTTAAATATTTTTTGCTTAGTGATTTTTTACTGTATTTAATTTAGATATGTGATTCGGTAAGAGAACTAAAAATACGAATAAATAACTTATAAATAAAGCATACGCCACTTACTAGTCAGTAATTTTAATTATTAAAGTTAATTTATTCCTATTTATATTATTATTCTTCATTAAAGGTGTGTTGAGTGGTAGGGACGAAGGGTAAGGTTAAAAGGAGACAATTTCTATTTGTGCAGTAATGAAATGCATGATGATTTATAATAGGGTCTTTAAAAAATAATAATTATAATATGAATCTCACAATGACATAAAACGAACTAAAAGCGATTGTCTAGTTGTTTTGTATAAGTTAAATTAGTGCACGTATTAGTAAACGAAAGTGTATCAGCATTTATAGGTGCTTTAAAATGGACGGAAAATCTTTTTAATTGCAATGAATTTTGATGGCGTTACGAAGACTATTTTTTACATAATATAGATATTGATTGGTTAGTGGGTACACATCCCGAACAGCATTGCATTGCCGTCGCGGCCTGTTGAAGTTCACTCCTGCGCACTGGGCTGCTGAAACAAATCAGGAGTTGGGAAGACGCTGCTGCCCGTCTCCTGATTAGTCTCCCTCTGCCGCCTCTTACGACACCCTCGGGATGATATGGGGGGGGGGGGTGGATATCCCTACACCGCAAGTGATAATGTACCAATTTATAATATTAATTTCTCACTATATATAGTACGAAAGATGTTTTAAACTAATTATCTAAGGATAAAAGCACTGCATTTATTATTGTAAATCAAAGTTCATTTTAAAAATATTACAAGTAAGTACAATCGTAACTTCTTCTCTAATCTCTGTCTGGTGGGAAATTAGAGATATTTTTCTTTTTCTAGTACAAAATCATATAATGATGAGAGGAGGTCTGTGTCTAGCCGTGGGACGTGTAAAGGCTGTCACCCAGTCACCCAGTTGGGTAGACAGAGATTACGGACTTCCATTTAGCACGATCCTGATATACTTCTCCCGCTGGTTTCACATCCGTTTAATCTAATACGCATATGTTCTTGTTAGTTAAGGGTATTCTTAACTTTTTTAACTCATCATAATACTTCCTCATCAATGTATCGTCAGTTTGGTCGATAAACTTACGTCCAAAGCATTCCTTACCGAACCTGCTACTGCTTCAGAGCATACATTTGTTCTATCACTCTTTCCCCATTCGCTCTTTCTACGTACGTGATATAAAATAGCATATACTCAGCTAAAATACCAACTACACCTTATAACTAGTATACCATAATACTCAGGACTCAGGATAATGGTCTATCCGTATGCCAATATTCCTCCAAATCTTTTAAGTCTGCATATCAACTACTGAAAAATATATACATCTACTTTCTCCTCTACTTTACGTCCAAACATCTTTACAAACTTTCACATAGGTACATAATATAAATATAGTTAACAAGTTATTTTATTTTATTTTGATTAGCCGTTCATTTACAAAAAAAAAACTTTAAAGTAAACATTTTAAAAACAGTGTTGTTCAATCTAAGGGCCGCAAAGAATAAACTGTAATAATACGATTCGTTGAACGATTGTATAGAAGCAGCCCATGCATTAAGGCATTAGGCCATCGTAAACTAACAAACAAGCGCATTATCTCCTCTGATACCACTGATGTATCATTTTCTCACCGTCCGACCGCGCTGCGCCCAGCGGGCGTCCGGGAGTCGCGCTCATTACAAGTATCTAACGAGGCGCCGCCACGTGGCGCCCGCGCGAACTACACTGATTGTTACAATTTGCTATTTTTTTGTCTGCATGGCACGTTCCTGTGTGCCCGAGGCGGTGTAACTCAATTTGGGAATACAACTAATTTTGAATCCGGTTTTTCTGATGTCATTAATATAACAATGTATTAACGTCACGATTTTATTTCGAACTAGTATAGTTATTAATGTTAAAAGTTTGATTATGTGTTCTTCAGGGGGCGCATGGTAAACGACTCCCGCCGCCCGAGCTACCACTGCTATGTGTCGGACTGAGTTTCACCTACTCGTAGCTTTTCGTGAGTTGATTTTTATGATACATGCCATACTAATTTAGACACAGATGTGGTACATCGTATTAAAATAATTTATTAATACGCGAACATCGAAAATTTAACTATCATTTTAATGAATAATTATAAAAAAAGGGATTGAAAGTTAATTCATTCTAAAAGAAATCATGTGTGAATAAAAACTGACTACCCAAATGAAAGCATTTTGATCAAATCATAAAGGTATGATTCTTTTAACATGGAAAAATATTACAAAAAACAGTTTGATCAATGTTTTCAGAACTCCCACAGTCGGCACTCGTAGGGGCGATGGCGTAGTTTTTCTATCAAAAGGTTCTTTGTAAAGATTAATTTCGAATTCGACCAGACTACACTAGTTTATACAAAAATATAAATTGTTTTAAAACTAACTTCCTTTTTACTTGCCATTACGGCCTGTTAAAGTCCACCGCCGAACGCAGGCACTCCCCACGGATTGCTTCGTAGGGGGAATATTTGCCACAGTGGCTACGGCTGAAAGGCGGGTTGACAACTGCAGTTTTTTATGTTTCAATTGTTACTCAGTAGACGTTGCTGCCCATCTCATGGTACGCTTCCCTCTGTCGCCTCTCACGATACTCACGGGACGGTATTGGCTAGTGGATGTTCTTACACAGACATTTATTAATAAAAAAGTCGATGTTCTAACTAATTTATTCGTATGACACAATTTTTATTCACTGTGCCCTCAGTGTATTGAAAAATTGATCGTTTCTTTGGCGCGATTCGTATTTACTTGTCTATGTTAGATTAACTATTGTTAATAACTATTGGACTCGTTACTATTGAGGACATGAAAATGAAAACAGCACAAAACGTGACAGATACTAAATTTGTTGTTTACTGCGTCATAAAGGCTCGGAAATTGTCGGCTACTTTTAAGCGGGTTTTGAGTTTAATTCTATAATCTACAGGTACACATAAATGATGATCTAAATATCTAATGTAAATAAAATGAGCTCGCAGGGTTATTTACATGCCTTTAGACATTAATAACAATTTTAATTTGTATCTGTCGCTCTCCCTCTCTCTCTCTCTCTCTCTCTTTCTGGGCTAATCTGCGAATGGTTGTTTGTAAATAAACGAAAAAAATATAAAATAAATAGTCTTTGGTTCTTTCAAATTTAAACTACATCAATAAATCCTCTTCAGGCCAAGCCGGAGGGGGTTGTTGGTGTTTAATATTTTTTTATAGCTAATATCCGACAAATTCCATTTTTACTGTATATATATACATCCTAACGGTATGTGAAATAAGAATAGAAGGAGAGTTAATTGAGCAAGTGGATGAGTTCGTGTATTCGGGATGTGTATTTAGCAGGGATGGTAGATATGATAAGGATATTGAACGACGAGTAAATGCAGGGAATAGAGTGAATGGGGCACTACACTCTATTATGAAGAATCAAAATGTGTCAAAAAA
>DWHP01006386.1:0-11438 GCA_018247895.1 Parnassius honrathi | reverse complement strand
TGGCGGCCGTTTAGCGTCTAACAATTTCGGTTTAACTCGAGTTCTCGCGACGTGGCTATGCGTTCCGAATCTGCCAGACAACCGACTTGCGTCCGGCGCAAGTAAAAAAAAGGCGCGGCCTCGATCCCGATAAGAATTTCTCCCCCCGCGCGCCCACTATCACCGGCCCCAGCACCATCGAGCGCAAACATTATGATTTTAAGGTTAATTTACATGATCTCCTGTTTTAGTGACACAGAACTTCTCCCCTCAGTTTACACCAAAATCTTACTCGGCTTACTTCAATAACTAGCAATATTCAAAATTCTACAATGGAATTGTAGGTGTATTAAACATAAAAAGAATGAACTTATCTTCCTTATTAACAAATTTAGTTCACTTTATCTTGCCATCCAGGGGATGTGGATAAGACCTAACTCCCAGTTTGGGGTCTCAGGTTATTCATGCTTTGGGATGTTAGGAATGATGGATATGCTGGTTCCTTCATTCTGATTATCAGAAAAATTATATACTCTTCTATACCTCTTCCTCGGTTAATGCTGTTGCAGTCAAGGCTTTCAACATTTATTTTAAGGTACAGAATGAAACATGGAAAGCTAAAAGGCAAACACTATGCTGCTATACAAGATAGTGTTCCATCAAGACCTTGCTTTTTCAAATTTAATAAATCAAACAAGCATGCTACTGCTACTTGTCTGCCAGTTGAAAATTGGACATGCCTGTAGCTATATTCACCTAGCTAAACTTAGGATTAGGGATAATTCTCTTTGTGAATGTGGATTAGATGAGGGAAACACTAACCATATATTCTTTATATTATCAATGCACTTTAGTATTGTTCTAACAACATTGTCTTTTGTTTTTGGGTAATTCAACAGATAAGTTGGCTACAATCAATTACATAATGTTGTTACAGTTTTTTGTATTCTCAATTTCCTTTTTTTATGCAGTTTGTGTCCCAAATCAACCTTTTCGCATGTAACATATCATTGACGAATTCATCGTAACCGCCATAAAAGAAGATGAATATAATGATTTAAATGAAACCAATTACTTTTTACGTGGTAGAGCTACGCTGCAGCTTTATCATGGTTGTAGCACGAATAGGTCGGCTCGACCGGGGAAGGTCCGTGCTCTCATAGAATACTCAGCGTAAATTAGCAGCTTAATACTGCTGTGTTTTGTATGGTGAGTGTAGAGATCTGCAGAACCTTTTTTACTGGAAACTAGGCATTCAGTCTTAATCCTCAGGGGTGACAACGCATATGCATTTTGATTCTTAATCGAGGATATGTGTAGATGTCTGTCTATAATCCACAGCATCCGCTTACCATCAGGTGGACTGTGTGCTCGTTTGTCACCCTTATTCTGTAAAAAAAATACTATGTAAGTATTTTATCACGTTAAATTTTAACTTTTTTATTCCCGACGTTTTGAGTGCTTTACAGCACCCAATATTAAGGGAGGGCTGAGGTGTTTGACGTCCCGATGTCGTAGTTAGCCTACCTTCAGTTTTTTAGTATTAATTTTTGGTAAAAGCAAACAGCATCATGTATGGTGGCAGTGGTACACTACTTGGGTTTGGATTTAACCTATGCATTACTATTGAAATTAGAATGCTTTTTAATTTCAGTAGATAATTTTAAGTTCAAAGGATTACATTTTAAAGTTGGTTACGAATTAAAATGAATTACCATTTGTAGGAGAAAACCCACGGCTGTGAGCAATGCCCGAAGATGTTTGGGTCAGTAAAGCTTTTGAAGATGCACATGAAAACTCACGAGCGTGTCCTACGCGGGACCACTTTCCACTGC
This sequence comes from Parnassius honrathi, assembly GCA_018247895.1. Classification (NCBI taxonomy): domain Eukaryota; kingdom Metazoa; phylum Arthropoda; class Insecta; order Lepidoptera; family Papilionidae; genus Parnassius; species Parnassius honrathi. The sequence continues at coordinate 9,624 of DWHP01006386.1, read as the reverse complement.
ACTTACTGTGGGAAGGGATTCTTCGAATCCTACAGTTTGCAGGTAGTTACTATTTATTAATAATTTATTTTCAGACTTGGGCTCATACCTGTTAGTATAAGGACAATTTTTATTACATGCTATATTAGTAATAACTAATAACTTAAATAAAACCTTAAAAAAGCCGCCGAAGCAAAAAGAGCTGATCATCTTAAAACGGCTGCAAAAGATTTTTTTGAATCAAAGTTAAGAACACTCGATCAAGTCACCTTCCAACCCAAAAAAAAATCTAACTCAAAATTGATTCGTCCTTTTGGGTGCTACGATACCACTGACAGAAACAGATACACGCCTTAAACTTATAACACCCCTCTGTTTTCGTCGTGGGTTAAAAATTGGACACAAAAACTACAAAACTTTTAACATGGTATCATAATATAGAGACATATAACTTTTGGCTTGACAGACAATGGAACTCATAAAACATGTAGATCAATAAACCTTGCAAGTAGGTTGGAATTCACTCTGTTGCTAATTATCCATGTAAGAATATCCACTAGCCCATATCATCCCGAGGGTGTCGTAAGACGCGACTGAGGGAAACAAATCATAAGATGGGCAGCAGCGTCTTCCTAATGACGACTAAAAATAAAAAACGCGGTTGCGAAGCGTGGCAACTGTGGCAACTGTGGCAATCCATGAGCAAGTCGTATGTTCAGCAGTGGACTTCAGTAAGACTTTATTGCCTCTTACGACACCCAGGAGTCGATATGGGGCAGCGGATATTCTTACACTGTTGTAAACGGGGCTAATGATCTGTAGGACTCTGTTTGGGTTCCCTCGCACGCATCTTACAAGACACCACTTTTTTGTGTATGAATGCGTAAAAATCGTCCGTTTTTGCATCAGCAAAAGTACTTATTAAAAAATATTAATATTAAGTAAACATATTATGCATATCTTCCTGAAAGTTGCGTGAGAGGGGATAGAGAGAAAAAAAACAGCAGATGATCAGTAGTATCTTCTTAATAATCATAAGAAGAAGAAAAACTAATTTTCAAGTTGTAATTAATAAAATATTTGTTTATTTTCTTTCAGGTCCATGAGCGTACCCACAGGAATGAGAGACCATTCCTATGCGAAATCTGCAACACACGCTATGGAACAAATTCCAGTCTCAAGAGACATTTGAAAGTGGTGAGTATTTTGTTGATCTATATATATAAATAACACTGAAGAGTCCGTCCGTAATATCAAAATAGCTGCGTTATAGTTATGTATAGCTAATAAGGTGCTATGTAGTTAATAAGGTGCTGTATAGCTGATAAGATTATTTGTATGCCATAAAGGCATGAATAACCATTTTCAAAATTTACACAAACAAAATATTCATAACTGCGTATTTTATGTAATCTAAACTAATATATTAAAAAATCAACCATCCTTTTTTTAATTCCGGATAGGTGACACCATATTTATATCTTTTTATTGGAAAAGAAGCATTCTATCTTAGTACTTGGAGGGTTGTCACCTGCATCTACGTTTTGATTATTAATCGAGGATAAATGTAGATGTCTATGAGCCACGGCATCCACTTACCATCAGGTGGACTGTGCGCTCGCTCGTTTGTCACCATTATTCTATAAAAAAAAAAGATAAATCAATATTATATAAGAATGTAAGCATATTGTGAGCCTTTCTATTGAGTGGACTGTAGAAATGACTTGTTTCGACCTCGAGCACCTCATTATGTATGTGTTTACAGACCCCATGTGCTACTTACGACTATTTTGAAAAGATTGGAGGAAGTTTTGCTCAAACTTAGTAAACAGAACAAGTCTCTTGAACAATCTCCTTGAAATTTCTTCTATTAGTATTAAGTTTCCTAGTTTACGGTGTGCTCAATAAAATAAAAAATCTTGTTTTTTTTGTTTAACAGTCGCACAGTACATCAAAACCATTCGAGTGCCCAACTTGTCACCGGTCGTTCATTTCGGAGGTCATCCGCGAGAGACACGAGCAACGAGTGCATGGAGACCCGGACAGTTTCAAATTCCCCTGTAAAGAATGCCCGTGCAAGTGAGTCCCTTGAATTTTTACTCCTAATTAGATGTGTGTAGCAAAACAATTCAATCTGTAAATTAGGGATGCATTTGATACCAATATCAATATATCAGCACTAGTTTAGAGTTACCGATATTTCTATATTGGCAATTATAAAAAATATTAATGTGTTCTCAACATGGCCTTAACCTACTCCGTGCTTGTCTCCACGTAACATTATAAGTACAATTGTAATGAAATGATTTACAGTGGTTCAAAAATCATAAAAACGCAATGCAACGTCGCCTTGATTACGGTTACACTTTTAGCAGTCGAGTTATGACGGGTTGTAATGGGGTCGATGATAATGACACAAATGTTCGGATAATGTATTAATTTGAATTTATAATTTAAGTTTTATTTTAATTTTGAACTGACTCGCGCCCTTTAAAACCCAACCTAACAGCAACCCCAAATAACAAATAATGTTAAAATGATTTCAGATACTTGAAAGCCAAGGACCTGAGGAAGCACATGTATAAAGTACATCCTAAAGGGAGGCGAAAGAGGAAACAGCACAGCGACAGTGAATAAGACCTCATTCCAGTCATTGTAATGTACAATTTCCTTTGAACACTTGAATATGCACATTAACTATCATGGAACCCTAACATAGGACATGGCATGTTTGATGTCCTCTAGACTGTTTTTGCTTAGCAAATAAAATACTATATAACTACTACACAACTTTATAAGAATTAATAAAACTACCTTAACCAGGTCAATTCAAAATTTAATACATGTGTATGCTACATTCGTAACACAACCAAGAATGAATTGCGAAGAATATTTTAATAATTCCTTAACTATAGCACAGATCTTGAATGATTTTGTACTTTAAGTCAGAAAATGGATGTAGTGTAATAAAACGATCATTTTAATTTCACAAAACAGAAAAAAATTCACTTAAATAGCCTTATGGACCGATTTAAATTGCTCAACTTTAATTTGTTTGCATATTAAAACAATTTAAGGTGAGGTTAACTTTTTAAAATCAATTTTACGAATATAATTGACATTTTTTTGACTCAAAAACAATTGTATGGCAAAAGTTCTAGTCTAAACAAAAATGTGATTAGATACACGATGAGCTGCATTTTCTGACACATTTTTCAGTTTATACACAATCAAAATCTAAAAATAAATCAGAATTTGAACGGCGTTCTTTGTTATGCGATAAATGCTTACTGCGACAGTGTAAGAGGGCCTTAACAGAAGTTGGCCATCTTATATTGAATGATAGAATTTTTCGAAATTGTTTCCCTGACGCCTTGACTTTGGGTAGGTTCTGTTCTGTCATCATAACAAAAACAGAAACTTTTTTATTCAATATATATTGTAAACAAAACTTATCGAAAGTCACTTTTTCATTTACCACTGTTTCGTAAAAACACCTCTGCCCAGGGAGGAACCAGCAAGAAACCTAGCGGGACTATTTTTTTTTTCAAATAATAGCTTACAATCATGTACATTACAATTAAAAACGCAAAACAATTTAGAAATAGCTTGGTAGCGATCACCCTTCCCAGGGGTTATTATTATCCATAAAATCCTTAATATTATAATAACCCTTTTTATACAAACTTAGTTTAATAAAGTTTTTGAATTTTGTGTATGTCAAATTTTGTACATCATACTTGAGACTAGTTGCACATGGACATCTTTGTAGGCTGGTTTTACTGTTATAACTAACTAATCACAATAAATCACGCTTGGCAAGCGTATTGGCGACTGCAGTCCAGATGTCTTGCACCTTTGGAACAATCTAGATATTTTATAGCTAGCAGTTGCAGAAGACTATATCCTTAAGTCATAATCACTTGTCAAATATAACGCTAACGAATTGAGTCGTCACACGAGGTCGCGTTCTAAATAACCTCGTGGTAGAGTCGATTATCTCTTTAATAGCAATTTTATATTTATAATTTATTCTCATTATGTTTCATTTTCTTAACGTGTTGGGAACAAATCTAATAACCGAGATTCGACATTGTTATTGCTACCATGTTTGACATAAACTGCATCATACATACGTAATCGTAATCTTTGATGCGGGTAGGTTAAGAAAAAAAAATACATCGTTACTTCTGGTTTGAAACTTGTCGGAGTCGAAATTATTCACAAGAATGTCATGATCATTGGTTAAAGAACAATTCAAATTTAACCATGACCTTGTTTATGGCACTTACATCGTTCCGTCATTAAAGGGTGTATACTGATAGTTACCGTATTATGACGTTGTAATATCAAGAATTAAAAATAACATAAAATACAAACAAATTGAATTTTTAAAACTTAAATGTATTTTCAAGACATTTATTATAATGACCAATCCCTTAATTCTACGTACTTTTGCGTAGATATAATGTGTGGTGGAGATATTTAATGGATAGTAAACCAGTAACGATCCTACGATCAACAAAAAAAGTTGTAAAGGTTATTTTGTAGGATAAGTGTACTAAACATCTATATATTATATTTTGTATATAAATTTAGTTCGGTTTTTGTATTAAGAAAGGAAACATATTATGATTTGTTACGTGATTAATGACCATTTATAAACGGTATAAGGTGCGTTAGATAGAAACTAGAAAACACAACATGTACAGTATTAATATGAAGGATTCATTAAAATTTAACTTTATTTTTTAGAATATGTCATGTGAAACCAATGTTGCCAGGCAATTGATAATTAAACAATAGAACCAAAAAAAAACTAACCCTCAGGTGTCATGCCTACAAAACTTTTACTGATTTGCCTTTTTACGAGCAACGAAGCACGTCAGTAGAAATAATTAAAAATAACTTCATAAGCTTGAGTACAAAATTAACAACTCCAGTAAGTGACGCATATATTAAAAAAATACAGTTTAAGTCAGGTGTTAGTAGTGCTTGGTGAAATTATAATATTCACAACAATGGCAACATTGGATCTAATAGTTGTAAGGTGTTAAAAGTGCTGCACTTGTAATATGATTTATTTAATGTTTTGTCACCTGAGCCGAAAAAGTATTTACAATGCGATTAAAATGAGGATGGAACTGACCATAGACTAGCTCATATGAGGAAGTCACAAGAAAATTGTGTACACACACATTGTGTATGGATATGAAACTTCTTTACGACATATCATTCTTCTTTTATTTTATATTTTACGTAAGTAGGTTGAAAATAGTACACTCGTGCCACCCCCGTGGTGAAACGTTACAAGAAAACGTGACCCTCTCATGCACACATGTGCATCTAAAATCATTTTATGTGCATATGTGTGCGTTGCTTGCCAGTGTTTTTACGGCCTGCTTGGGAATAAATAGATGTATATGTTGAGTGACAGGACGTAGTTGCCCTCTGTCAATGTTTCTATATTGGTCTGATACTAGAATGAAACTAATTTTAAACCTATGACGTCACAAAATAGTGGCAGATTACTTCCAATCCCATCGTTATTTTAATTGCATAGTATGCTGTGCAAATAAACATAACCTATAAACTTGTTATCATTCACGTTTGATATTTTATTTTTGTTTTAAAAAAGGTTATGCTTATACCATTCAGCAGTACAACTTGTAGTGATTTAAAAACCGTTTTAAGATAAAAAGTCGATAGCAGTCTCTGATGATTCAATTATTTTTAGGAAATAAATTATGTAAAATATCGTAATGACTTAATTAGATAAATATTTTTATTTGTATAAAATTTATATAAAGAATCTAAATGTAGAATATGCTAAAATTCTGCCAAAACAACTTAGAGAAATGTTGGAAAATCTTTCATTCCTTTGGCTAGGTTAAAAATTATAAGTAAGTGTGTTACATTGTAATACTAGTAAATAAGAGTCTAGAATAAATATTTGCTGTACTAGAGTTTAAACTTCATATAGAATATAACCAAAACAAACTAGTTTTAAAATCCTTATTCGGGAAATTTCAAAAGTAATTAATTATATGTCTACCCTTTACATATCAATAACAAATAACTTCTGTTTATCTTTCAATTTACCTTAACCTACCTATTTATTATCTAGCAAATTATATTTGTTTTAAATTCATCACTTTCATTACTTGGGTATTCGCGAGGTAATAAAAACGTGGGAAAGAGAAAATTACTATTTTGCTTTTCACTTTAGAGCCTTAGCGTAGCACGATGTCGATATTCCTGTCGATACTGGTTATCGATAAACCAACAAAAGACTATACTTAATTTATCGTCTTTCAAATCGACTAATCATCAGACTCGCTTGGTTTTCAGTTTGTGTATAGTCTGTTTGCTTAGATACGGTCGCCTTTGTGTTGCAACGCATTGGCACGTGCCGCACATGAAGCTGCGCCGAGACTTCAAAGGTCGTCGCGTGCGGTGGTGTACGCAGGAGAATTTGGCTTTTTAAAACGAAATAGTGAAAGTTTCTTTGCTACCTGACTTGTGTTTATTATTTATATTCTTAGAATAGAAAAACATTTATATAACAAACTCGATAAAAATAAATAAAATAAAAGTAATATAATAAGTGCATCTCAGGCTGTGTCTTAGCGAACAGACTATATTAGTGTATTTAAATGCAATAAAACTATTATTGTATTTATATCATTCAAGTTTTCAGTCAAAATCATACGTAATAAGAAATCGTGCGTTAATATTAACAGTATTTTAAACAATCCTATATAAACGCGCGGTTAAAAATAAAACTAAATAAATCATACTAAAATATAACTTAGTTTTACTTAAAACCGTCTAAGGAATATAACTCACTTATATCAATTAATTCTTGATTAGTTTATCGATTTTATGACTCCACAGGGCAAGCAAGAAATGGATAGTAAGTAGTATAAAGCGGAATGAAAACTCGAAATATTTCTAATATCCGTTGATATTTAAAAAAAATCGGTGATCTCAACTGTAGCGGAAACAAAGTAAAATTATTCTGAAACTAATTCTGTTAAATTTGATATGTACCTGTTAGTGTAAATTATCTTTGGCTTTTAATTTTATTTTAACCTGTATCTTTAACACGATACTGTAACATAAAAAATTGTGCATCTCATTATGTATTATAAATTCTTAGTTATTTTAAAAGTACTATAGAAATTAATATTAGTATGTCTTGGGCATAGGTCAACTCATAACAAAGAGTGTGCGCTATGTATTTATTTCAATTCTCTTTCTTTCTCTATTTTGGGATGACAATCACATATATTACTAATAATATTATCGACTTATGGCGGTAATATACATACCATCAAATTAGAATAGTAGCTTGCATGCAAAATAATGACACATTAAGGATATAACAATTAATGTTTACACAATTTGCAAACAAAATTGCATGCAATTCGCTTCGTGGTATGCCAGTATCTTGTAAGTTCATACACGAGCCCGGACCATCCTAAATAGCACGCTACCGACTGCCCATGTGCTCTAGAACACCCCGAATCGTCGGGAATTTAAAAAGTCAAAATTAAACGCGATAAAATCTGTAACATTAATTTCATTTAATCAGTATTGTTCGTGTAAATATAAGAAGTCATGAGAACTTTTATTAGTTTTCACAACGGGTGAACCACACAGAATCATAACGAATACACTTGACAGTTTTATGATCTCCCCCAATCGAAACGTTGCTACCTGTTAAAATAATGAAACCAAATAAGCAGACTATATTATATAACTTGGGCAGCAGCTCCGTTAGCTACTGGCATGTCCGTAGATGTCGCGTGCATCCACACTTGACTTTTGGTTGCAGACCCCCTACCGCCGCAGTTGCATATTGTATGCCACATAATCAAAGATTTTGCAATCAACTTGACTTTTTAAGCATTTTTTTAAAAATACGAAAATTTAAATTGAACTAATTGCACTCATGATTTTTATTCAAATAATCAGTTCATGTTTTTTCTATTATGTCAATAAGATCTAAAAATATTATTAATGTTTAATCAGTATGTAATTTGTATCTAAATATAGTTTCGAAAAAACACGATTTCCAAAAAAATACCGAGCAAAGCTCGGTCATCCAGGTACTAGTATCTGATATGTACAAAGAGCTGGTATGTCATTTTGCAAGGTACACCATGCATGCCTATTCCCGCCTGTACACTTTTCCTTAATAGTAAAACGCGTAGATAATCGATACCCTGTTAAAACATTGCAAGTATACAGGCGTCTCTAAAATAACACATCTCTTTCACGATTTTGCACATTAGCACATAAATTAATATCATTTTTGTCAACTGCAATAATTTGCATCTGAAAATTGAAAAAAAAAATATTTCAATTGGTCACAAATTTTTTACATTTTTGTATTTTTACAATTCCTAAATGAATCAGTATGATTAAGAAAAGTTATTGAATTAATGTATTATAGCTAGAATTTTGCACATTTCAACAGTTATAGGATAAGAAGCACGATACAAATTTGTCGAAATAAACATTCTTTTAGCGCTTTCATATATTGAGGTATAGTTATTCTATTTCACGACGAAGGTTGACTTTGGTTGTTGTTATCCGTGCACGTACACATTGTATTAGTATGCGTAGGCCTCGGGAGCGCTCAGTCACGTTCGCGAGTCGAATGAATCGCAGTTACACACACAAACGCGCCTGTCGGTACACGTCACTACTACAATCAAGGCGAAACCTTAATCGTCAAATAGAATAACTATATGAACAGAAACTACAAATCTGTTCTTATTTTAGTTTGTCATTTTCATTAAGTTATAACATTTAATCAATAACCGTTAACTGATTCAACAAACACATTATAATATTCAACCTGAATGAAAATATTGTTCTTTAAAGAAAACAAAGTAGAAGGTAGCTGTTTTAATGTGTAATTTATTTCGAATATTTTTTGAGTTTTTGTCTTCGTCATTGACAAAAACTCCCATTTTTTTACATACTTCGTTGATATTTATCTTACTTTTATGTGTAAATGAAAAGAGTGTAAATATTCTAAAAACTATTATTGTATATTTAAATAAAATTTGAACTTTATGCTGTGTTATTTATTGTCCTCTTTCCTTAACAGTCCTTACTATAAAATAATCTTTGTCTGCCAGACACTAACTGCCGCTCTTAGATCATTAATAATAATAACAATGTTTACATCCCCAATGTGTTGTATTAGGAAAGACCTGTCTGACCAATCAACAGTCGTCCCTTAATGTAACGTTTAACAATACACCAATATACAATACAAAATGACCAAAGCATAGAGGAATATAAATAGAGTTTGTTCGACGAGAGTTGATAAATATTACGAAAACGTCTGTCTTGTAATAGCGACTATCGCAGTTTCGCAAATCGCGATCTGTGTGATCGGCATCGTTAATCACGGCAAATACAGAGTTTTAATCACAGAAATCTAAATAATAAGGCAATAGAAGTAGTAAAAGCGCGTGACCTTGTCGCCGCATATGTGACTCGTAGGCCACAAGCGCGCGAAGAGCGTTTGTTTCGGTCACTACACAGTAATCTAAATAATAAGACAATAGAAATGCCTTCTACTGTCTTTTAATATCAGGACGCGTGTCGCCAGGTCGTAGCTCT
>DWHP01006385.1:0-11439 GCA_018247895.1 Parnassius honrathi | reverse complement strand
CCCTATAAAACCCTCTCAGAAACGAGGGGAGGCCTGTGCTCAGCAGTGGGACGTATATAGGCTGTAACTTTACTTTAACTTTACTCTACCTAGTGGGGTGTATGTAAATGCCCATATATACCCCGCCTCCTAGAGACAAGAACAGGTTCGCCGCATAACGGCGAGCTCACCTGAACATTAAGCAGCCTCATCATAAGTTAAACAGCCTTGTTTTCTGAAAGGACAATTCCTCCTCATATTTATTCAAGTAGAGAATTTAACCGTCCTACGCTAACGATCCGACAGATCTACCACGTAAAAAATGAACATTCAGAACCAGCTCGGCAGATATGACATTTTACGTCTGCGGTAGGTCGGATTAGCTCGGCTTAGTTATTCGTGGGTGACCAAGCCACGCGGCTACTGAGCCACACCACGACAATATGGAAACAAATTGGAAGGAACGTGTTACACAGTTATTTATTTTAACTTGTTTTTTTTTACAAAAGGCATAATTACTCATAGACAAATACTAATTACACATTTTGCATTTACGCTGCAGAAAACGAAATTCAAGATAAGACAAACTTCATGCATGTTCAAAAGGTTGTTTAGTGTTCATCGATATTTAACCTACTTTCTAACATTTATAGCCACTTTGGCTTTTACACAACCGTATCAGACAAAATAAGGTCGCTGGTATTATATAGGTAGCGCCAAAGCACCAGTCGACGTGAGAGCAAATAAAACCAAACATAAAGAGAACTTATGATAGATAACACGGGGAGAAACAATTAGGGATTATACTTTCCTTTTATTGCTATACTATTTTTATCTGCTATTTTATTTATAATATATTGTACTCACGTTTTACTCGTCCGTGATCGTACTAGCTGCTCTCCGCGACTCCGTTCGCGTTATATATTACGATTGAATTTCATGTTTTTTTTGTGTGGAACCCTAGTTCTTTTTTTAATAAAATTAGCCTATGTTACTCCTTATAAAATCAGCTGTCTGCTGGTGAGTCTCGCCAAAACCAGTCCAGCCATTTCAGAGTCCGGAACAAAGAGGCAAAAATCTTAAAAACATGTGATATTATCTTGAATCAAAAAGATCATGCATCACATATCATCGTATCACGATAATGAATTAAATGCGTCTTTAATGATCGTGAAATGACAACGTAAGCGACTCAATCATTGATAACCATGTTTTTCCATGAGCGAAAAGTAAAAAGGTTAGTCTACATACATTTCACTAATACCGCACCAGAACTAGATCTTTTAGAGCTGAGAAGAGTCCGTAGTGCTGCAAAAATATTAATTCTCACCTTCTTTACGTCCATATGCCTGAACTACTGATGTACTGAACTCAGTGAGAGCACAGAGGAATTGTTAAAATTAATCCCAGCCGCCAAGTTTCATCGCCGCACTGTCAAGATCGTTTTTAAAGCGATTTTCTATAAATTTTGGTAACAGCACTACTGGATGGATATGGAATCCGTCCTCACGAGCAATTTTCTTGGACAGATAGAAGGAATCTACTTCTTACTTCTAACTACTAACTACCATGTTATAGTTCGCGCTTTAAAAAATATATTGATCGGGTTAACGAGCTGGCAATTTATTCCTTACAGAGCGGTGGCAGGGTAAAAGATTCCACTTCCCCATTTCGTCCCGTGGGTGTCGTAAGAGACGACAATAGGAAATGCCAGTATAATCGTATGATTTCAATACATAGCGGTTTTACACATCTTGGTTTCATCAGACGTGCAGTACGAAAGTGCATCCGTCTGGCTCTGCGATCATCAACGTCAAATCCCTACAGCAAAAGTAACCCATACCCAGTGGGCTTTCAAGGGCCAATAAAAGAGACAAATAATATTAGATAAGGCTTTCTTCATATTGACCTGCAGTTATTTCTATAATTAGCTAGTGTCGATCATTGTTATAATAATTAAATCTCCAGCTTAAACTTAAAAACTACATAGGGAACACTGCAGTTCTATGCCCGCTCATAATTGTTTGAATTTCGAATGTTATACTTTTTTAAACATAAGAAGCTTATATGGTTAATTTTTCATCTGAAGCAAAAATGTAATTAACGTCAAAAGATTAAAAGGCGATGACGTTTTACGATTTTAAAATTAAATTTTCAAAAGGAAGTTTTTTATAATTAATGGAGAGTACTTTAAAAAGCGGTAAATATATTTCCTTTTATAGAATAGCACACAGCTCACCTCATGGTAAGAGGATGCTGTACCCCATAGACATTTTACATCCGTTCTATATCCAGTCTCTAATACAAGACGCACTTGTATTAGAGACTTCAGAACTAAATAAGTTTTTTTTTGACAAACAAGCACACAGTAAACCTGATGGTGAGTGGATGCTGTGGCACATAGACATCCACATTTATCTTCAAGTAAGGACCAAAATGGAAATGTGTTGCAAGCCTAGAGGACTAAGATGGAATGCATCGTATACCAGTGTAAAGACACTCCGGTTCTATACACTAACCATATAAAACACAGCAGCATCGAGCCGCTATTTTACGGAGGTATTCTGTGATTTCGTGGTCAATAATATAGCCGCAACATGGCTCTAACACGTACTAACACACATATAAATATAAACGTTATTTGTGAAGTAGCACCTTCAGTGCACTCCACGTATCTCAATTCCCAACTTCGGCTTAGGGTGAAAAATAACTATAACATTAATGCTTTCAAAGTTTAATGATCTTAATTATCGCAGTTCGTCGTCTGTTTCCACAGCCTCGCAGCTATGATATTTGGAGGAAGTATCCGGGCAGCTGTCAGCTACAGAGACGTCATCCGATGAGGCAGCTGGTGCTTCATGAGCCGCGAGAGGTATCAACTCTTCGTCTTCCTCCACATACGCGGTTCCGGCAACGCCGTTGCGCTTGACCGAGCTGCTGGGGCGCTCTAAATCGCGCGTCCAACAGTCTGTATAAAATTTAATTATATTTTTATTTAAATTTTAAGAGGTTCCATTACAGTTTAAATGATAAAAGTTCGCCTGAAATTTCGCAGTGCATGAATAGCCCGAATCCTGGGGACACAATAATTAATTAACTGTCTTAAACGGCTTTGATGGCTCATTAGCACAGTCGCAATTCCGACACGAAACAAGTGTTTGTATGTTTTTATGCAATTTATTTGTGTAAAACGCCCCAACACAGGGAAAATACAAACATAGTGTCGTAACGTCTCCAAAAAAAAGAATGGTGCGTGTCAGCCCCGACGAGCGTTAGAGTTTACTACTTGAGAAGCTGTGGGATCATTTTGAATTAATTATGTATATACAATTTAGTGTTGTGTGTTATTTTATACTCGAGATAACGAATGATTTTTTTTTAGATTGGCTGAAAGTTATTGGCTTATGTCGAAAAAAACTCATATTTTTAAGTATTAAAATTATCAGTTAATTTTTAACTAACAAATTTTAAATGTAAATTCAACCATTATCGCCATATTTACACGCGTTCAGTATTAGATGCACATATCTAATTCACTTTTTGTTAACACTCGATTTCACTCCCCATCTAATTCGTTATATCGCAGGCTAACATGAAAGTCGATCCATAAGGAGTAAACTCCAATAAGCTCATCATGCAAAACGTAGATGGACGTAAACGTATAGGTAAAATCTTTATTACGGCTTGCTTGCTTCAAAAAAGTCTATAGGATACTATTTTAAATAAAACTTAATAAAACTTATTGATTTTGTACTCTGAACTAATTATTCTAACCGCTGAACCAATATGTGAATTGGAAACATACATTTTACGATATTCTTGGCCGGTATTTCGGCCTCATATATAAATAAGAACCGTAGTACCTCAGAGGCCAAGCGTTCGCCGTAAATTTTATAGTTCACGGGCAATACCAATGTTGCTTGGCACTAATGAAATGGTTAATTAAAATTGCTGATTTACCACGCGCTCAGTGGTGAAAGAAAACATTGTGAGAAAACGTGCATGCGTAGAAAATAAATATATCGAAAATAGGTGAAGTGCGCCAACACGATCTGAAACAGTGAAATGGATTAACAGCTTCACAAGCCTCTCAGAAATGGAAGGATGCGTAGGCTCAACCGTAGGATATACTTATATACGTATAAACATCCTGCAACATTTTCAACCTGCACTGCGAGTGTTTAGTGTTGTGTAATGGCAGCATAAGAATTTCTACTAACCCATATCATCCTGTGGATGTCGTAGGAAGTGGCAACCATGTCAAACTCCCTCTTATAAGGCAATCTATGCGGGAGGCCTATGCATAGCAATGGACTTTTGACGGCTGTAATGATAGTGATGATGATCATTTTTCATGAATATAACGCAATACTACTTACTTGGTCGTTTTTCAGGCGGCACAGGTTGTACTGTTGTCGGAGGTGGAGCCTTGTTCGCTGAACGCAATTTTCTCGGACTTCTAGCCAGAGCGTGCGAGATACTCGGCAACCTAATGTCTAAATGGGATCCCCTCTCTGTCACGATTTTGTTATTCATAGCGTATAATTTTGTCGTTATATCTCGCGCTATCAATGTTGTTACTACGCTTGCAAGGTAAGGCTCTTTTACAAATAGGTACTCGAGTGAAGTACGTTGCCAGTAAACGTATCGGCACGATGATGCAGCTACGATCGATACCTGTTGAAAATTCATGTAATCTATTTCTCATATATATAAAAATATATTTATCGGATTAGCGAGCTAGCGATTTATTGAGCCGCCACGCGCAGTGAACGAACCCATCAGTCCATTTCCATACAGCCCATACAGTGGTGTAAGAAACTACCATGTGCCTTTATAAGAATATCCACTACCCCATATCATCCCGTAGGTGTCCATACCATAAGAGGCGACAGAGAGAAACAAATCAGGAGATGGGCAGCAGAGTCTTCATAATAACGACTAAAAATAAAAAATCCGCTGACCAAGCGTGGCAATTATGGCAAATATTCCCCCAATGAGGTAATCTATGAGGGAGGTCTATGTTCAGCAGCACCGTTACGGCAGTCCACTACCATAACGGCGCGGTAAGAGCTGACTGTGGGAAATGTTACAAAAATGTTATATGGCTTCGGATAGATGGCGGTATAACCGTACCGTTTGTGCCACAGACGTAAAATATCTAAGGTACGTGAGGGTAACCACCTTAAGCTTTACTGCCCTATAAAACCAAAGAAAGCTAGAAATAGGACAGAGACAAAACACAAAATTGTATGTTATAATTTATATGATAAATAAACAACAAAGCAGTACTAGAATATTATTGATGTCAGCATTACTATTGTTTTTTTTTTCTTTACCACAATGGACATTTTTTTTATGATTTACGTTTTTAATTATAATTATAGCTACTTAAGAATTTTATATTTAGTATTGGTTTCGAATAAGTTTTTGAGACGAAGCCAATTTTGTCATCTCCTTACATATTACACACATGATGCGTAAAAAGCGGTAATTTAATACAATTTTTAGGGTTTATAAAAATTTTGCAATATAATGATCATATTAATTTTTTAATTTTGATTAAAAAACACAAAATATCTGTGTACGATAAAGATTATCATTAAGATGATAACATCTAGCAAATGACATAACCTTTTGTTGTTTATTTACATATAACTATAATTATAATTAAGTCTGGAGTCCTTTGTCTAAAGTCCGAAAACATTTTACATGTAACATACAATGACATATTAATTCTATTGTATATATATTAGTTGGCCGTGATATGAGCCGTTGTAACTCAGGTGGTTAGCGCTCGCTGTAAATGTGTATCAAAGTACACTTTAATCATCTACGTTATTACCTATGTTTTACAAAACCTAATAGTAATAAAACTTTTAAGTACACGCGAAATAATGGTTGCTAATTTTATTTTATGTTTTAATTAAGTTTTCCCACACAATATATAGTGTATGAATAAAAATGATAAATGTCAATGCTTCAGTTCATTTTTCGCACTTTTCCAAACTCATAAACGGTTGAATTTCATTATAATTGCGACGAAACCAGCCGAAACATGTCCCGTCTCCTGAATAATGAAGTCATCATCCTGTCGCCCGGGCGTGTTAGTTAGCCCCATTACCTTATTTAACAAGGTTACACAGGCATTAAAAGTGACTGTTTAGGTGTCACACGGGTGATTTAATTAAAAATACATAATGTGAGGGTACACACGGATTTGTGTTTGTTGTGTGATTAACAAAACGAATTCTACACTGCCACCAAAGTTTTTAATTATACATCGCGCAAACATTGACATATAGATGACGTAATCGTAGCGCATGAAAACATATTAATTCATTGAAAGTGTTATAAGTGACAAATAGTGTCAGCACATGAGTAAATAAACTGAACAAGATGGATTTTTTCCTTTACAGCTTGTTTTACGATATAAACAAAAGCTCGAGTAGGCGCACTGCTGCTTGGGAGGTGGTGAATGGGTAGTATCGACCAAAATTATTAATGAAAAAACTGAAGTTACTCCGGGTTAACTTTGACATTGGGACATCAAACAGTATTTTCTTCTAAAATTTACACTGCATGTTCCTATCACACAGTAGCACGTGATTTTATAAAATGACCATTGGATGGGTGTAACCACAGAAATTGTAATAATAGATTAATATTACAAATTGTCTTATTATAATTTCTGTTGGTGTAACTTAATAGCTGGTTTTTAGACTCAGTTTGTAAACTATTAAAATGACTTTCTTTTTATTTTAATATAAAAACTATTTTAACACCACTGAAGTAATAGTTGCTAAGTTTATTAGACCAGAAACAATAAGGTGATTTGATTTAATATGCCGTGTAGTGTAGGAGTGGTGTGTAGCGTATAAGAGAATCTATAACCCTACTTCGTAGCGTAGAAGTGGAGTGGCATGAACCAACAACGAGAAATACCTCAAAGAGATCCGCTATCTATCGGAGGCCTTAAATTCTTTTTGGCTTATCCCATTGGCACTTCTTTCGCCACCCACGGGAGGCTGGTGTATACTATCTATTAGGTATAATTTATTAATCTTAATTTTTCAATTTTCCTTGGCCCTCTGCCACTTCGGCTTGATTATGCGTTGGGCTATGGCAATTACTCTAGTGGTTCTGGTTATAAATATATATGGCTATTCAATACGCTATATTTTTTATAGTAACCATCATCGCCGTGTAGCAGTGGCGTAACAGAATCCCATATCCTAAACCTTCGTTACCTACACGAAGGCTTAGGATTTAGGTCTTAAGATGCGACAGAGGAAAATCAAACAGGAGACGGGCAACGGCACCTTCCTGATAGCAAATTAAAAATAAAAATGAGGCAATCTATGAGCGAGACATGGCAAAATTAGATGACAGTTTTTAAATTATTTGACGGTTTTTAAATCATTGGATATATATACATTTATATACATATATATGTATCAGTGTTAATTTTTTACAAATATTTAAATTTATTTTTGGCTGCCTTCCTTCCATTATTTGTTATTATTTACCCGAAAATTCACAAAACATGAACTTTAAATAAATTTACAATTTTATTCACTTTAAACCTAGAATATTTAATGTATTGAACAAAATATTAATACATATTGTTCAAAACGAAATAAAATTTCGAAAAATAACTGGTTGAGAGAGAGAGAGAGAAAGAAAAAGTACGCGCGCACTGCTCTCTCTTGCTTATATCCCCCAATCAACTCCCGTTCGCCTCTCCCGATCACAGTTTTCGCAACGCTTTCGTCACGAGTGAGAATTTTATTGCATATGTCTAATACAAAAGAATATTTTCACAACTTTATAATATTATAAGCGGTTACAATGTTATAATATTATAAGTACCTTAGTATTTATAGCATCACGGCATTCTTACCTTAAATTTTTCGTCAATCGTCGCTCGACTGGATTCGAATTCAGGTGAGTCTAAGAACTCGCACGGTAGGATGGGATGCAGGAATTGGTGTCCGCTCATGACGTTTACCTGTTAAGAAAACAGACGATTTATCTCCAAAAGTTGATGAAACAATACCAGTATTTATTAATGATTTCTAATATTTACGCGAACACTACACATTGGATAAAACTACTTTTACGGCTTTTATCGCGTATATTGTACTAGATTTTCCAGCACCCATAGTCACTGTAAACTGAGGTGACTGACGTTCCGATTTCAGAGCTAACCCGGAGTACCTTCAGCTTTTTAATCATTATATATGGTCTGACCTTATGTTAAATTCTAATGAACTTACTAAGTTCATAATACGTGCCCGAAACGTCGAGTATTAAAATCTAGTAAATTAAGCGCGATAAAATCCGTAAAATTAGTTTTATTTAAGTATAAAGTATTAATTAATTTTGATGTTATTACGAAATTATAATTATAATGGTATTTCAGCCGATTAGAAACAAAATAATTTGGTCCTTATGTTGAAAATAAGTATCGCATTAACTTGAATAAATCTATAGCTCCTACATAAATTGTTGTATGCCACAAAAATGTCGTTTGGCGTTTTTAACGAAAACTATCCTAATTTGCATCATTTAATGCATTCCAAGTTAAAAAATGGCGTAAATACAATTTTTTCAAGGATTTGCTAGACGTAAATTGTTGTAACTTTCCATTGAATTGAACCTTTGCAATGATTTACGCGGGATGCAGGGCTTGGCGAATCACACGCTCGCGTCTCCTATTAGTCACATACAACAGACCACGCCGAACTCGCAACCGGCCGCAGGTATGTACCATGGAGTATAGAGGTAAGTAGGATAATCTCCCATAGGAGAATAAATTTTTGTAAGCAATAAAATAATTATTGTAAAATGAATTATGGTGAAAGTCTGTGCAACAAAACAATTATAAAATGTCCTTTAAAATTTGGACTGTAGCTACAGTGGCGCCACCCATATTTAGCGCTTTCCTACGGACACTTTTTTATACAGACTCTGTACTCCTTAGTTCTACACTACATATATGTACCTCTTTTGGGGTATATTTCTTCTGTGCGTATGAAGGAAGCGTTTAAATTCTGTAAAAATTAACTTACGTAATTAGCAGTAATTCACATAAGTAACAATGAAACGTTATGTAATAATAACTAAAGGACGTAGACTTTGTGATATAGGCAATAATTCGTTTACACAAAATAGTAACTTAGACACCCGTTGAAAATATCAATGTTTCTTTAGGTGAAATAGAACTAAACAATATTACAGGTATGTTAATGATATCACAGGTATGTTTATGGTACGTATGTGTCTTTTTGTATTGTTTTATTGACATTAATTACGTTGGTATAACTTTTTTATGGTGATACCAACCTAAAGTATTGTATAGAATACGGACAGCACAGTCTACGTCGTTGAGCGTTCATTAAAAATGTTGTATGTAATATTATACAATATTTTACTTTTACATAAAAAAACTGTTGTATGTAATAAATACCACGTTTTACTTCGAGAGTTGTTACTCAAAACTTTGTTGTATGAAAACATGCTAAACTGTACGTAGATTACCTTTTTTTACTTAAATTCAATGTTGTATGGCTAAAGATTTTTTTTAAATTGGATCTTACAAGCAATAAAATTAAAACCTTATTACAGTTTCAGTCTCCATTACCAATAAATTTTAATGAATCAGAACTGAATGAATTGGTAAATATAATAGATGAAGACATCATTAACAATAACTTGGAAGTAGCAACAGATTCTAACATTGCAAATGTTGAGACACCCTTCCTCTACTTGTAGTATCAATCACTTGGAATACGACTGTGATAATTATTTCTAGCCGTATTATATACAAAAGGAAAATTTATCAGATTCGATATTTCACCTCAACCCTCCCAGCATGTCTTTCAAGCTGCTTGACGTACACAACAATGAACAATAGTCCACTGTCGGATCACACAACAATTCGTCGTCGATAATCAGGGAAAGATAAGGGGAATATTATATATATATAAAGAAAGAGATATTTTGATGAATGCATAGATAATAAGAAAAATTGTTTACGTAATTTGGGAATATAATATATATCGAGAAAAGGTAAAATACCAGCAACTAGAAAAATGGGCTAACCATGTCGCTGTCACAAGAAGTATTGTTAATAAAATAAGTGAAGAAGAAAGAAAGAGTTTTTGGAGTTTAGGCGACCGAGAAAAGCAATGGATGTATATAGCTAGCTTGGTATCGAAGTAAAATAAACGTAGTCTATACAGATAGCGTTTTAAGACGTAAGTACGCTTTAAAGCACTCATCACCTACACAGGTCATGATGAAGATAATATTATGTGGATGTACGTAAAAAGCATTTTTAAGCACATTGTCTGTCAGTGATCAGGTTGTTAATAAGGCTTTAGAAAAGATGGATACGACAACGGGAATACTAGTCCCACATCAAAGATGACACTAAAACCACCCTGTTAAAAGAACACATTTTGTTATAACCAGTGTGTAACAATGTGTTTTTGCAAAAAAAAATATTTTTGGATGGAGATTTCAATTTTCATAGAGTATTTGTGGCTTCAGTCTATTACACATGAAGAGTAATTTTAAGCTCAGTTTTTATGCCCCTAAGAAAGATCAGTGCGGTCAGTCACATTTTTAGAAATATTGATAGTCCTACTGAACAACAAATCACAGATCATAAAATTCACGTCACAAACAAGAAGTTACTTCGACAACTCATGAAGTCTGACACAACTGAAAGCAAATCTTCTCAAGCTAAAATCGTTGCTGCTACTTTTGATTTTCAAAAGATTCTTAGTTTACCTCGTGAACAGTTAAATATTTTATATTATTATTATATACAAGTGGAAGTTGTCGGTTTTTAATTCCACTATTTTTGATTTAGTAAATAAAGAGGGTCATTGGTACATGTGGAACGAGGGAGAAGCCAAACGTGGTTCTAATGAGGTATCAAGCTGTCTTTCTCATTTGACACAAAAAATGTATGAACGGGGGGCACGAGAATTTCGATTTCGGTTTGATAATTGCACCAGTCGGAACCGCAATCGCGTTGTGTTTGCCTTTTAACTCTACATTGCGCAAAAACTTAATATTACTATAAAACGTACGTACCTTTCTCGAAAGAGGACATACCCAAGCAGTGGTTGACAGCGTTCATGCTTTAATAGAACCTTCTTCTAAAAATAAACTCTTTATACTCCTCTGGAATGGTTTAGCTTGGTCAGATGAGCAAAATAGGAAGAAAAACCATATGAACATAGAAATTAAGCATACCGATTTTTTCAATTGTATAGAAATTTTGAACGGCCGCAGTAGTTCAAAAAATATAAGTGGAGACGTAGTAACAAAATAAAAGAACATTGACAGAATCAGGCGTTACTTTACTAAATCCATTATAATAAAGATATTAATTAATTTGCAACCTTCCGCTAATTAAAAATACAATGATGTGTCTTACCTGGA
>DWHP01006384.1:0-11439 GCA_018247895.1 Parnassius honrathi | reverse complement strand
TCATGAAATTAGTGATGCATTGACGCAAATGATGGCACATGGCTTTGATTTATTATTATTATTAGTTTTTAATTGCTTCCTTTGATTTTAAAATGTTTGTTAAAATTGTTTCAAAAAAAAACTTAAAGATATGAACCTAAATAAGTAATAAGGACTGTTAAAATAATAAATGAAGGTTAAATTATTTTTTAAATGTTGAGTTAGAAAAGAGTGTACACGTGCTAATGTGGTCAGAATTGGCCGAGTTGAACAAACACTTTCGGTTAAATGTTTGTTTGCAGGATAACACACGAGGACGTGTGCAAGCAGGATGGCCGTGTCGCAATCGAGTCGGTACTTCCGGAATTATTATTTTAAACAATCAGAACGCAAGCGCCATCCGGTGGCACTGGACAGAGTCTACGACGTAGCGGTCGACCGGAACTGCACACACATCATCGTGGGCTGTCGGAGAGTGAAGTCGTCTAGAAACTGTCCCACGTTTCGTATAGTTTGTACATAGAGTTACGTTGTGATTTATCTAACACCTCCCGTAGTACACCCACAAGAAAAATAAATTACTATGTCGGAAATTTTAAATTATATACTTGATTAAAATAATTGGCTTTCCTACTCGAAAATTAATCGTGAAATGAAGTCGAACAAAGACAAGAAAATGTTCACGTCCTAAGTGCTATAAGAACTTTAATTTTCTAAGTATTACACACTACAAAAAAAAATTATTCGCTTTTATTTTTAATTTGTTTTCTTAGTTTTTACCTCCCGGCTTGAACTAAATGTCAAACAGCACACGGTGATAAAGATTTTCGGGCATATAACGTCACCCTGTCTTACACTTCTCTGTAGTTGGATAGGTTTCGTACTCTGGTTCTGTTTTCGGATAGTCATCGTAGCGCTAATGTATAAACATTTCAGCATTTCAATATAATAATAGTCAACTTGGCACCGCTGAAGGGACTGTAGCACCACCCTAATTTCGACGGAAAAGTTTTTACGGAGAAGTTTCATCATTTCTTAGTTTTTATTAGGAAGATGCTGCTGTCCATATCCTTATTTCTTTTTCTAATGTTGTCTTTAACAAAATCAACGTTTCAATATGAGGTATTGATAAAACGGTAATCAGGTGAAAGATTTGCCAATCAATAATCGTAGAAAGATAAGAGCATGCCAGACGTGACCAGATGTTCAGAACAACACTAAGAAAGGTTTCCTCCATAAAACAAACAAAAGTAATCGATTACTTAAGAGATATTACGGCGATAAAGATTATATATAATGATTAGTAGTAGTCCTAATTCATAATAATAATAAAAAACTCTAGTGACAAACGAACCTACAGTCCACCTGATGGTAAATGGCTACTGAAGCCAATGGACACTTGTAGTTTACATCAAACAAACGAGGCTACATATGCGTTGACCACTCTGGAGACTAAGATGAAATTTCTTAAAATTTGTAATAATACTGTCTCTATATAGCTTTCAGATCTGGAACACACCTGTGTAAGCGCTGCTTAAACAGTAAGAGGGCCAAGATGCACGCATAGGCAGGAAAAAGATCCTACTTGCTTCTGAGCGACTGTGATCCGAACCTGAGACTGACTGAAGCGGTCGTAGAAATAACAAAAGTTTGATATTTTTTATTTTCCGTGATGTTGGTGCTATTAGCCTGTACAGCTCCTGCAGCTTCATCTGGTACAGCTTCATTAAATAAAAAAAATCTAGATTTTAAAACATATTATGTTATATTATATACATCTTTGTAGGAAAATAATTCATTTAATTTTTACCATTTTTTTCACCTTTACCATAATAAGTACTAAAAAAGTTATTTTTAGAAAACTGAGAGCTAACAAATAATATTTACTAAGCTTACAATTGTCTTGCGTTCAACGTCGACTGTCAGGGTCTGAAGGGGATTACAGTTTCACGCATAATATAAGCACTCAAGTTCCGCAACCAGTAAGATATTTATGAGCTTTTCACGCGAATTGAATTGAAAATATTACATGTTAATAAAAGATAAATCATACATATCATACATATCTATTGATTTTAAATTAATATAACTTTTTTTTTTAATTTGAAGGTGAAAGTATGACGTGCTCTCGTATACAGTGGTCAGCTTACAGTAGAGCTTATTCACAAGTAAGGTTGACAAACTATTTCATAGTCTATCTGACGGTAAATACACAGTAGTCCACAAACACCTATTGATAACGAACCAACGTGACGGCTCTGAGGCGCAGTGGCTTAGTATTGAATTGCGACTCTGAGGAATGCGGGTTTGAATCCCGCGCGAAACAAGTGCTTGTATGGCCTACAGGTAATTGTTGCGTGTCTGGATGTGTTTCGTGTACCGTATAACTTTTAGTCTACCTGATGTTAAGTGGCTACTGAAGCCAATGGGGGGCCCATTAACCAACTCAAAAGCAAAGAATTCTACAAATGCACCTATAATTGAACTGGCTCTTTTCATTCTACAATTCGAACACAAAAGTGCAAGCACTTCTATTAAATAGGAAAAATTAGTAAAAATGTATCAAAATGTGTTTAGCCACGGAAAACAAAGATAGAATATTTAGGAACAATAAAGTGTCGTATTTAGTTGCAATACAGACATTCGTGCATTGAAATTGTTTACATTTTGCACCCATTATCTTCTCTACTTAACTTAGAGGTAGGATGGTAGGAATTTTTTTATTAAGTGCTACTTTACGTACATGTTGCGAAAATAAAGTTTTGGAAAAAACTTTGCTCGACTACAGAAACTTAAAGAATAATTAGTTCTGAGAACGGTGTAATATTATGTATATTTAATATTATCATCGATTGTACAACTCTGACAGTAATACAGTCTTTATAACGCTACTGTAGAGGCGTAACTTTTTATAAACGGTTTGTGTTTTGCACTGATAAAAGACCCTACAGTTTACGTTTATTCAGAGTCCGAAGATGTATTTCCATAACCGAAGAAAGAATGACCAAAAGTCATTATATAATATATATTTATTAGGTGTATATATATATTTCTTATATTTATGGAGGTGATTAAAGCTTGGATTGTCTCTGTAAATTAGAATCCATAATGTAGATATCACCAATATTACCAGAGTAACCGATCAAAACAGTCTCTGTCGCTGGCAACAATTTAATTTTCATCCTAAAAGTTTGCTGGAAAACAAATAAAAAGTTATTCCAAGAGCTTATCAAGTAATGAATTCCGACCTTACTTTTTACCTCACATAATTTTTTGAATGTTATAAATGTGACGTTTTTTTTTTGCTTTTATATTTATAGCTCAATCGCACTATAGGGAGAGAGGTTTAACTAATATTTAGCATCTTTTTAAAAGTATACAATAATTTCTACCGACCCGGCAGATGTTGTTTTGCTCTTCGGGTAGGCGGTGCATAGACTTTCAGTACACAGTCCACCACAGTCCGATATACGATAATAAGTGGATGCTATGGCCTTAGACATCTCTAATGAGAAACAAAATGCATATGAGTTATCAGCCCTGAGGACTAAGATGGAATGCCTCGTTTACATTAAAAAGTATCTCCGGTTCTTTACACTCACGACGATACGAAATACAACAGCGTTAGAGCTGCTATTTCACGTGGTCCTTCCCCGGATGAACCGACCCATTCGTACTACAACCATAATATAGCTGTAGTATGGCTCTGCCACTTATAAAACTAACTGTTACAGCCTAATAGAATCCACTGCTTTACCTAGTCCTGTATTTATATAATTTACTTAACAATTCAAAAAAATTACAGTGTAAATACAAAAATTTTTAATAGGTCTTACCGTCAACTTTATGGTTCTTATTATTGTACATCACCATGGGTACAGGACCCATAGGTGACACATAATTTTTAGCTTATGCCCCATTTACACTCAGCCACCGCTACTGATCATGTCGATGCCGGAAATATTTACCTAAATACTCTGCGACAGTAACGACGCGAGTGGATGTTCACACTCAGCCTTTATACTTGTTTATTGATCAACTCTCAGCAATAACAGACGTCGAATTATTTGGTGTGACATCATTATGTCTGCTCAGTATAAGCAGCTACTACGTGCAATTTCGTGGTTTTTATCATGCGGATCTTACATTACCCGCTGCATTTCATACAATTCTAAAAATTTAATTGTTTTATCATCACAAAATATCATTAAAACACTAGACAGATTAATAAACGAATTGACGTTTTTAAACGTAGCACGTTCTTTCTCGGTCGAACTTCGGCGGCAAGCGAACAGAATGTGAACACTCACTGCCGCTCTCGCTGCCCGTCCTTTGACTTCCGCGCGAAAAACCGACAATCCAAGAAGCGTCGGGCAGTGACAACGGCAGCGGCAGTGACAACGCGAGTAGCCTGTTTACTTGCTGCCCTGCCCACTGCCCTGCTCACTTCCGTGCCCAACAAGGCCGAATGTAAATGGGGCATCATAAATATAGAAATTTCGTAATTTGACTACACGTCGGATTCGCCGTCATGTTCGCCGGCTATTGAAAACATGTGTATTATGTTTCTGTGTATTAAAGCCCGACCGATGTGCTGTCTCCTTTAAGCCTCCCAATCCTCTTCCCCCCTTAAACTGTCATTTATTTTATTTATTAATTTATTGTATTAAACATATTTGTCCACTAAAGGGATACAATTAAATAATCACGTGACGTAAGCCTAAGAAGGCTTACGTGTCTCGTGATAAGTTCAGTTATACACTTATTTATAGGACCATTTTTTCCATATGTAAAAACGTATATTAAACATTTTTTGATTGTTTTAATAACTTTAGTGTTTTGTGTGTTCAACTTGAAATTATTTAGGTAAACTATTTATAACTTATGGTAGTGTATAGATAAGATATCACATTCCTCAACAGTTATTGTATTCAGGTGAACAGTACGAGTACACATAAGATATCTTAACTTATTAAGTATTAGTTTCGTATTATTTTAATTCGTTAGTATAGTGACATATACTGGGGCTACATACACTCATCAAACCGGACCACAACATTTGCAGCTAGATTATAATTGTAGTACGAATGGGTCGGCTCGACCCGGGAAGGAGCACGCTTTCACAGAATATCAGCGTCAAATAGTAGCTTAATGCTGCTGTGTTTCGTATAGTGAGCGTAGAGAACCGGAGACCCTTTTTACTGGAAACGAGGCATTCCATCTTAGTCCTCACGGGCGAGCATCATGTCGCTGTGTTTCGTACGGAGAGTGTAGATAACCGGAGAATAATATTTAGGGGTGGCAACGCATCTGCATTCTTAGCTGAGGATGGATGTAGATATCCATGGACTACAGAATCCACTTACCATCTTAGACAGAAACTAATTAGTAAAATCTATGTTAAGCCTACATAGTAACGTTAAAGATGAGAAAAATAATTTGCAAAGATCCGCAATGGCGAAAGGTATTCCTTGAACTGGTAAATACAAGACATTTAATTAGTTTTTCTAAGGTAAACTTTAACGTAATGAATTTATGCAAATTGGCGCCTGATTATATTAGTTACATAGTGACACCTTAATTTAAATAAGGCGTTTCATATTATAAAGATAAATATTTAGAAATTAGTTAATATTAAAATTTTCCGAGATACGAAGAATCTCACATCTCGTATGTGAGTTTGTTCTTGTATTTTACATTGGTGTATACATATATGTATTCGAATTATTTATATTGTCCACTAAGCTACTCGTAACCATTCATGACTATTCGTGTAAGAACATGCACTATCCTATATCGTCTCGTAGACGTCGTAAGAGGCGACAGAGTGAAACTGAGACAGGAGATGGGCAGCGGTATCTTCTTGGTAACAACTTAAATATTATAAAATATGCGGCTGCCAACTCCCTTGCCAAGCGTGAAAACTACGGTTAAATCACAACCATAAGGCGACCGAGTAGGAGGCTTACGTTCAACAGTAGATTTTTATAGTTAGTAATTGATAATTAGGAATGTATATTTTTGGACTGATACATAATGTCAGGTGTAGTAAGAGGTGAAAGAGGCAAAAGGGCAAAATTAAAAGGAAAACGGGCAGCAGCATCTTCCTGATGACAACTTAAATTTAAAAAAAAACACCAATTGTCATCCCACCTACCAAGCGGGACTAATATGTTAAAAATCGTCCCTATAATCGTATCTATTAGGGAGGCCTATGTTCAGCAATGAATCTTTGATTAATTAATGAAGAAAATGAAGAAAAAAGTTTTAATATTTATTTTTAAATATACCAAAGCTTATTGAAACTTCTGGTAGTTTAAACTATAGATAAAGTGAATGGGGACTAAATGTTACCTACATCATCACGTGAAATCATGTGATTACTGTCTTTATCTTGTTTTTTCAATAGAAGCCTTTAAAATTCCAAAACTTGTTATAGACCCTTTCAAACTGCGTCCACTGAGATATAATATATTCATACTGACCACGTCTGATAGGCTGTTCGGTGGGTGTAGCAGTGCGAATATTGGACGTTTGCTTTTATTATATTATGTAAAGAAATCAGCATCGATTGTAAGTCGACTTCTACCAAAATATATATCTAAATTTATATTACAAATCGTTATGCTAATGAAAAACAAAGCTGTTGCGGAGTAATTTTCACTATTAACGACTCACATAAGAGATACACAATTGCACTACCGGAACAATACACTCACACTGGGAATACCCCCATCATCAGTCTGGGTATTTTGGTTCGGCCTTTCCGAATGCATTAGGTGGCATGGGTTTATTTTCGTTACCTAAAGAGCAGTGTGAGCATTAACGTTTAATCATCATCATCATAATCACGGCCCATTAAAGTCTACTGCTGAACATAAGCCTTATATAAATCATTTCAAAGAGGGGATATTTTCAATAGTTGCCACGCTTACTAGGTAACCGTAACCGCAATTTTTTTAAGTTATTATTAGGAAGTCCACTGCTAAACGTAGGCCCTCATCCGAGCCCACTTATCAAAATGCAAATAGGAAGCTTTTATCGTAAATGCTAATTGTACAGTTTCGTACACTATAAGTACAATGGAGCCCTATTAAAGTTACTCTGCTGTCTGTCTACCAGTTCGTATATCCTTCCGTATATCAGGGATCTCTAGCACGTAGACGGAATAAGTTACAGACCTGTAAATAAGATATTAAAAATCTAATCATTAAATTCGATCGCCGACAGCTAAACCGAATATAAAACAATAAATCGAAAATAATTAATAGAAATTCAATTTAATTATATTTCAGGGGACTCATATAAATGATAAATGAGCCGAAAAAATATTTTCTTACCCTATATGTATTATGAGTGTTACTGTCTATAGCTCATTGGTAGAGTACAATTTGATATATTTTAGGATATAATATGTCTAAGGCGTTACTTTTTTCGATGGGTAAGTAGAAGAGCATTACCTAATTAAATATCTAGTTTTAAAAAAGTAAATTGGTTTTATTATGTATGAAACGCCTATCTAGGCAGGCTCGACGTGCACTTTGTTGGTTTATTATGAATAAATCATAGCAGAATTTCAATAACTTCTTAATTCGTGCACTCGTTTGAGACTATTAATATTTTGTTGACTGTTATCTACCCCACAACCCTCACTGAAGTGAGATAAGGACTAAACATAATAATAAGACATTTAAGGGAGTATTTTTGCAACCTACGGTCAGTATCACTTAAACATTTACCAAAGAATAATGTCATAAATATTTTTCGACAATTTTTTCTTTATTGCTTAATTTAAGATAATTGCTCTTTGTAAAAAAAAATAAGGAACATGGTAGTTTGTTTCATGAATTTGCAATATCCTGTGTACACAGCGGGCTACAAATTATAATATCTTGGCGCGGCAATAAACGTCTTTTGTAACGCCCAAAACACGTTCGCTCGCCAGTATGCAGAGCCGCGGCGTGTGGTGTTCCCAATCCGACGTTTAAACACCAAAATCTGGATTTTAATGCCATAAAATGAGAATAAACGCTAAGGAAAGTTAATTGAATCTATGGGTCTTATCGATATAAAATAATCTCGGTACTTTATCTAATGCATTTATTATGTACCGTTATCGTTACAGCTTATCAAAAGAACACCGCAGCTCGTAGTTTGTCTTATGATGTTTTGCCACTGTTGCCACGATTGGCAGCGGGGTTGACAACCATAGTTTTAATTTCTTTATTTGTTATTTAGAAGACGCTGCTGCCCTCCTACTAGTTTGTATCCATCCGAAGCCTTTTACGACACTGATAGGATGATACGGAGAAGTGGATATTCTGCCACCACATGTTCGAAAATGAATATACATGCAAATCAAGTTACCCAACCTTACACTGTTGTGTAGGTATTTCCAAAATTTCATATTTGGACTTTCAACAGATTTATTTCTTGTTCTTTGATGATAATCCTTATTCAGACCTCGAAGTGGCAACATCCGTAGACTTCCTTGTTTTAAGATGGCTGCATGTGTCTATCCACACGACGTTTACCATCTGGTGGACTGTTGGGTAGTATGTCGTTTTAGTTTTATAAAAAAAGCTGGATAAGTCCATTTAATAATATTCCAACCTAACAATGATAACTGGAGGAACATGAGTATAATTACGAGGCATGTTAGGCAGATCGTTCACCAATTCGCTGAAAGGTTCTTCATGAATTATGAATTATGATATCGACGTGCTGTAAAACTCCTGAAATGTCGGGAATTAAAAAAAAAGGTTTACGTTTAATTTAACGCGAAAAACTCCGTGAAATTAGTTTTCAATACTTCACAACATAAATAAAATATATAAAACATAAATGGTATATCTACATATTATAAGATTCTATTAATTATTTATTCGAACACATTTGGCTTATACATGTGCGAGTAAGTTTTAAGATAACTTATAAGTTCTGTGATTTACATATTCACCTACAATTTTGAATTTGGAACTGTTCGATATTTAAATTTGTTTAAAGTCAGAATCTCAAAAAAATTGAAAGTATGACGATTAATGCTATTGTCCAGTCACAGAACACAGTCATTTTGAATCTGTCAGGTCATGCACGAAAATGAATCTGAAACTAAGGAAAATATCCGTGTAATAACTTTCCACAACATTCGAAGAGGTCTAACACAATTTCAGTGTTTCGAAGAACTAATTTCTGTGTTTCATGATGAAGCCCCAAGACTGATGACTGTCGAACGCTGTCTTAAAATTCTAGCGTACCAATCTTAGTGACAAACCAGGTGAAGGACGTCCAAAATCTGCCTTCATTGTAGGTCCTCATACATCGTTGCTATTAGATAACTTATTCTCGAAAATCGTTATGTGACATATCGAGAGATAGAGGCATTATTGGGCATCTCAGGGACAACTATTTAGAAGATCTTACGTGAAGCGCTTGGTGTGGGAAAGCTAATTTCCCGTTGGATCTCGCATTTGCTCTCCAACGATCGTACGGTGACCCTCGTTAGGTGGTGTAAGAAAACTCTTTAAAAGTTCAACCGAAGTCAGTCCAATCACATATACGACATCATTAGTTGTGACAAATCCTGGATCTGTGCCTACGATTACGATTCTAAACAACAATCTACAATCTGGGTCTTCCAAGGCGAACCCAAGCCGACTAAAGTTGTTCACTCTCGAAGCACTTCAAAGAAAATAGTGTCCACGTTCATTGCAAAAATCGGCCATGTTACGGCAATTGCACTTGAAGATCGTAGAACAGTTAATGCAAAGTGATATACCGCAGTTTGTTTACCACAAGTCATCGCAGAACTTCGGAAATCTGACCCAAAGCGATGCATCATCCTACACCACGACAAAGCAAGCTCATAGAGCGCTGGTCAAACGATTGTGTATTTGAAGCAGAAAAACGTAGAAATTCTTGACCATCCTCCATACAGTTCCGACCTAAGCCCTAAAGATTTCGTCACATTTCCTAAAATTGAGAAAATTCTTCGTGGTCAAACGTTCCAGTCCGATGAAGAAGTAGTCGACGCTTTTAAAACAGCCATATTGAACACCCTCACTTTGAATTGAAATAAATGTTCTAATAACTTGTTCGAGCGAATGGAAAAGTGTATTAAACTACGTGGTGAATAATTTGAAAAACAATAACAATTACTATAAAGTTCTAGTTGTATTTTTTGTCAAACGACAGAACCCAAAAGGCATGCCTCGTATACAGGTCTATATTATAAATCTAACGTGTTATGGTAAATTACCAAAAACCTGCTAAAATAAAACGCAAATATAATTTAAATAAATTCCTCATATAAAAATAGTCGTGACAGCTCTATGTGAGCTAAGCGTTAGCTCTAAATGTCACATTACACGAAAGCTATCCGTGATCGATTCCCGCCGGCGTTAATAAAATTGTTAATTGCAATTTTATTTCATTTTGGAATTTTAAAAGTGAAATTGGTAAAAGAAACCATAATTATTCCAGGAAATTTCGCTACCCGGTAAATAGCTACACATGCTAAGTTGTATTAAGCCGTGCCTTACAGCATAACACATTATTTAAAAACATTCCCCTATTAACAGAAACCTATCCGTTGGGAGACACTATCGAGGTCATTGAGCATAGCGATCTTCCGGCGATTCTGCCGTAAGGACTATATCGTCGGATAATTGAAGGAAATAACATCAATCGTGAGATATGTACTCGCCATTGATGTTAATACCGTATTCTTTCCAGTTCAGTAGCTTGAAAACGTCTTCCAAAGTAGTGGTGAAGAGTTTCGGAGATATAACGTCACCCTGTCTTACACTTGTCTGCAGTTGAATAGGTTTCGTACTCTTGTTTTGTAGCCCTACTGTACAAACAATTCAGCACTTCGATATACCGACAGTCAACTTGTCACCGCTGAAAGGACTGTAGCACCGCCCAAATTTCGACGGAATCAAAAGGTTTTTAATAGGCCACATACTCAAGGCAAAGAAAGACCGAAGAGTACAATCTGCTATTTTGCTTTACGTATGTGGACTATGAAAACCTTTGATTCCATCGAAATTGGATCGCTACTCACACTTGCGTGTAACTCCAACGATGACGTGTACAGCTGCTCATATAACCTCTCAATCTCACTCAAAATCTTAGGTGTCCCAGAAATGATGCTGCCACACTCTTTATCTTAGACAGTTGGCTCTTTCTGGCAGACAGATCTCCGGTAAAGACTTTGGAGCCCCGATTCCACTCAATCGCTTCTTCAATAGGAGCTGTATTGAAAATGCGTGTGTCACGCCGCATGCACTTGGTGATCTGTCTGTTCAGTTGCTTGCTGCACTAAAAGTATCGGGAATGGAATATTTCCACTGTTTCTGGCATATTAAAATTTTTTTAATTGAAACTCCTTGGTTTTAAAAATCGAATACCATTTATTTATTTAAAAAAAGATTCTCGGTCTTGTCACAAGGTTTTGTC
>DWHP01006383.1:0-11439 GCA_018247895.1 Parnassius honrathi | reverse complement strand
TAACTACCCAGATTAATAAATAAGTTCACAAAATTGCTCACTAATTGCTTAATTTAAATCCGCAATAGCTCAACAAATTGATCAATTATTGTATTAGATATTAATAATTAAAAATACAAAGTGTTTTTGCCTTAAAACACATAATTACTCACTGACTGAATGGAGCAATTAGTGAGCAATTATGTGCACTTATTCATTAATCTGGGTAGTCATGGAAAAAAAGTTGTACTTTTAATTATTAATTACTAATTAAATAATTAATAAATACTATGAGCAATTGTAGATTTTAATTAGGCATTTTGACTATTTGTCTCAGGTAAATCTACTCGTCAACAACTTCGAGCTTAGCGCTCCCAACAACTACAGGCATAGGTGTGACATGGATATTAAACATGATCTTTGTTTTGTCCATGTTCATCTTAAGACCTATCCGTTGGGATACACTATTAAGGTCATTGAGGATAGTGCTTAGGTCCTCCAGCGATTCTGCCATAAGGACTATATCGTCGGCAAATCGAAGGTCAGTGATGCACATTAAAGGATTTATGCAATGTGAAATATCTACAGAGTACGTTTTGTATACATGAAAGTAATATCTACATACGATAAGAAAAATCATTAATGTAATAGGAAGGTGACAATAGATGTATGAGACAATTTTTATTTTTAACACTAGTAAGTCATAAGGTGTCCAACTAAATTATTTATTTTTCGTAGCAAATTGATAATACAAATAAGTATACAAAATAAATGAAATAAATTTATAATTTTTAAATCACACAAGCATAAATATAAAAATATATTTAATAAAGTGCAAGTATTTACAGAATTTGAATCCAAATATCCATTATATTTTGAATAACACTTGTGCCAGAAACTATATATATATATATATTGTCACACTATTGAGTAACACTGAGGGTAAATAAAACTTACGTTCATCCACATATCCGAAGGTTGTGCCAACGAAGAGGCACAAAAGTAATTCAAAAAGCGTTCTGCACTATCTGCAGAGTATAGTAGTAGTAGTATTTTGTATAGCAATTTAGATTTTATTTATTTATTTCTGCGACTGCAGCTGATCGTGATTGGTCTGAATTTTTTAAGGCAAAATTTGGGCAAAGGGATCAATGTCTATATATCTTAGACTTAGTGTACTTTGTAAAACTGCAAGCTTTAAGGAAGCTTGGGAGGATGCCAAACACAATCGGAGGCCTTCGCTCCACTATGTTCAAATTAATAGCCAGGGATTGATTGCCTCCGCCCATCGGTGAGTCAGATACACAAGATCACCAGTAGAAACCTCAACGGAAACCGTGTTGACTGACGGTCGCTGATCAGCTGATGCTCTTAAGGGTACTTCGTTAGCAGCCAGTTAATAATGGAGTTTCTCGCCAATTCTACATATGTGCTTTGACTTTGCCTTTGTAACGACTCTTTTGAAAGACCTGGGGACAGAATTATACTTCTTATTAAGAGATATGGTGTTTGCATTCCGGAAGGTTGAAGCGTCAGCCCAGGCCTCGTAGCACTCCTGCTTATAGCGTGATGCATTTTACAGGAGCGGCCACAGTAGTCTGCCTATAGGCACCACAGATGATGCAATAAAAAGTTCCATTCCTTGAAGTACCACATCAGGGACAGAATCAGCAATACGTTGGGATCAACCAGCGAGAAGCAAATCCACCCTATGGATAGGATGCAAAAAAAAGCCCACATCCCATCCCAATTCGCTGACCTATAGTGCCACACATGGCAGCAGCCTACAAATCGCGCCGTACTCCGGATTAGGCAGTGAGTCCCCTTATATTACAAAATATCACGCGTAGGCGTTATTTTGCTGTGTTTGCCTCGAATAATACACGTACAGAGCGGAGCGGTGCCCCCCCCCCCATAACATCCACGTCAAGGAGAAAGATACTATGGTTGGGGATGACCAGCGACCCAACGAGGGATACTCACGGATCATCGCACTGGTACCCTTCTAGGGTAGATTTCTTTTTAACACAGCCTTCATGTTTTGGAAGGGGACGGATCACTGGGTCTTCACCGATCGAGCCGGCCCATTCGTGCAGCTCACACAAAAATCTACCACGTAGAATCTGATTTAAAGTAATGTACATATTTGATGATTTCTTATATTTACGCGAACACTACGCATTTTAAT
The DNA here is from genome assembly GCA_018247895.1 of Parnassius honrathi. Classification (NCBI taxonomy): domain Eukaryota; kingdom Metazoa; phylum Arthropoda; class Insecta; order Lepidoptera; family Papilionidae; genus Parnassius; species Parnassius honrathi. The sequence continues at coordinate 9,272 of DWHP01006383.1, read as the reverse complement.
AATACTTGTTTTTACGGATTTTATCGCGAATGTTAGTGTCTGCATTGAACTCCAAACTGGCACCTATTGAAAAGGAAATAGCGGAGATTATAACATCAATGTAATTCATGAATGACTCTTATGAGAAAATGTTAAGGGAGCAGGAGGAAAACAAAAAACAAATTAAGGAAATGCAAAGGGAAAATGAAGGCCTCAAAACCACAGTCGTGGACCTTACCACCCGAGTTGCTCACCTAGAACAGCACGCTCGTTCAAAATATGTGGAGATACAATGCGTTCCGGAAAAAAACACGAAAACCTCATGAAAATTGTAACAACACTTGGTAAAACTACAGGCTGTGATTTTGTGCGTAAATCACCTGATTCCGAGTTCATATGGATTAAGGATAATAAGTGTTTAGGTAAAATTATTTAAGGTTAAGCCTGTTTCTTTTTTTACTAATTGAGCATGTTATTAATCTTTAAATATAAAATACGATAATTTAAAATTGTATTACCAAAATGCCCGTGGTTTAAAAACAAAAACTCATAATTTTTATAGACAAGTTTGTTGCAATAATTACGATTTAATAGTTATAGTGGAATCATGGTTGAACTCAAATATATTCTCAGAAGAACTTTTTGATAATAGATATATGGTTTACAGAAGGGATAGGGAAAATTACGGATTTCATAACAACAAAAAGGAGGGTGGAGGCATCATAGTCACCGTAAATAATAAATTAAAAGCAATAAGAATGTTGTCTTGGGAGAATAAATACGAGGACTTGTGGCTAAATTTGGAGTTAGCGTCTTCTGGATCAGTGCGTCATATAGCACCGTGCGCCGTTTATTTGCCTTCTCTGGTTAGTCGCAGCGTGCTTGAACATTTTCTAGACAACTGTAATTCGGTTTGTGAGAATAACCTCTCGATGTTTATTGTAGGTGATTTTAATCTAAGAAACATTAATTGGCAAATAGTTCACGATAATCGCAGTAGTTATGTGGTACCTGGTTTGGCTAAGAACCTGGTTGACTTTGTAAGTTTACATAACTTTTCCCAATTAAACAACATCACCAACAATAAAAATGTTATTTTGGATTTAGTTCTGACCGATATTCAGATGTGCACAGTTTCTAAATCAACCAATGTCCTCAGCAAAATTGATAAACAGCATCCCCTTCTGGATATAGTACTTTCCCTAAACGTAGATAAAAAGCTTTCATATAATACTAATATAAAAAAATTTACTTCTACGAGGCTGACTACGACTCAATCAAAGATCACTTATCAAAACTGCACTGGGCTGAAATGTTTAAACATCTAACAGATGTAAATGAAATGGTTAGGGTCTTCTACGATGTTTTATGAGAAACTATACGTAAATTTGTGCCTTATAAATGTTTTGGGAAAAAAGGGCATTACCCACCATGGTTTGACCGCAATTTAATTCGTAGACTAAATGAAAAGAGTAGTCTTAGATGGTGTTACAAGATATACGGAAACTAAGATAAATTAAAACTTAAAATTGTAAGTAAGTGTTGTGAAGCTTTGGCTATTGACAGGTATAACTTTTACATTAAGAAATTAGAAAAAGATCTGATTTCTAACCCAAAACTTTTCTGGACATTCGTATAAAGTAAGCGTGGCGGAAAAGGGTCCTATCCTGCTACTATGAGTGATAAGATTGTTACAACATCTGACGGCCCTACTATATGTGGTATCTTCGCCACAAACTTTTCTTTAGCATATAACAGTCGCAATAACAAGGTGTGTGATTGTTATCATTACCCTTAAATGTTATTAATAATTACAGTGAGACTGTTATCGCACCGGTAATTGCAGAGGAATCGCTCTTGAGAAAACTACAACGGTTGGATCGATCTAAAGGGACTGGACCAGACGGCATTCCACCGTTTTTCATAGCATCGTGTGCATTAATGTTAATCCCCCCGCTGATACATAGATTGCGCAAGGGCAAACATTCCGACCCGGAACAAATATTGGTAGGCCATACAAATACTTGTTTTGTGCGGGATTCGAACCCGTAGCCCTCAGCGCCGAAAGTCATTGCTAACCTACTGCGTTACGGAGCCGATAAATTAAAACATTTAATCGTTTTCATTCATTCAACCTTAAATTAACCATTTTTTTTAATTAAATCATGTGTAACGATAAATGGACGATGGATTCAAACTACGTAACAGCCGGCAAAGCTTATCAACCCGACGTTTTCTTACTAATTTGTTGACTAAACATTTACGTGAAAACAACGTTAATATAAGTTGTCCGGTTTAAAAAGGGTTATGTTTTTAGAGCGGTATTATTTTTTTAAATAACTTTATATCATTCCATACATTACACGAAAGACAGGCGTCGAATACACAAATTTTCATTTTACATTATTCTTAAAAATTGATTCATACTCGTCATTTTAATTGCAGCCCGCTACAAGTCCACTCCTAAACAGAGGCCTTCCTTATAGATTACAACAAAGTCAGACCATGGCTCTCATCAGGTCGTTCTAACCACCGCGACTCTGGCGGGGCCGCAAAGTTGTTGCGGTGGTGGTGGGGCCACGGGCCACTCCGCGATCGAATCGTGGTCGCCGGCGAAATCGTAGACCAGATCCACCGCTGGGGTCAGGAATTTTAGTGCTTTCGAGTGCTAGTCTTTCCTGGCCCCGTGGTCTCTGCGCATTGTACACGGGAGGGTCCCTTACATAGTTGAAGTTACAGGCTGCGGAGGAAGGCGCGCTTTATGTTTTGGTGCGCCATACATGAGAAATGGGAATAGACCTCTCCTGTCGTAGGGTCCACCACGGAGTGGCCAGCCCGCGTACTTCCCGTTACGGAAATTATGCCGCAGAGAAATGATGTTTTTTATAGAGTAAATACAAGAAATTGTTCTAAGAACAATCTTCTTTACAAAATCTGCTAAATTTCTGAATGCTTATCATGAGTTGAAATGAAGTGAACGTGTTACACAACTACGCGTGTTTACGGTAACAAGTAAGGGTTTTTCATAGAGCACTTACTTTACATATTGTTCTTTACGTAACGTCGCGGAGTGTTCCGTACCCGCTCGAAGTGTATTCTCGCTTACAATGTACCCGTGTAAGTTCCCGTTTTGTTTTTGCTTGCTGCCTTACGCATGAAAAAGCCTCTTAAACTTGCAATTTTGTTTCAAAATTAAAAGCCCTATCATCGTATATATTTGCGTAATTATTTTTTTACTAGCTTCTATGCATTTTTTATCGTATAAAATAATAATTTCTTTAACGCCCTAAACGTGTCAAAGAAAGAGAAAAGATTGCAATTCCAGACCTCTTATACTTTAAACGCTGTTACCCGTCAGTCAAAACCGTTTCTAATAATCATGTCCATACATACATATTTATAGCTGAATGTTTATTTAGCAATCTAGAGACGTTACTAGGTTTATAATTACATTACAATTTTCTTAACTTCTTATGACGTATTGTTAATAGATATTCTTACACGACAAGAGGTATCGTATTCTCTGATGTTTATGTGGCTTCCCATGTATGAACAGTATATAATCTTGATAGTTTTCAGAGAAGGAGAGAGAGGGAGATAATAATAACAAAATATCCTATTTTCGCCAAAGCAGGTCTCATTTTTATCATCACGAAATTTGCAAGTTGTTACTGCTATGCAGGTTACGACATCTTTGAAGGTTTCGAAATTATGGATATCAGACAAAATATTACAGTTACGAGCACACCGACATCTACCAAAGTAAGAAACTTATTCCTTTTTTTCTTTAAGAAATAATAATAATAAGAAATTAATCCATTAAGAAGTTCCTGCTTGTAATTATAATATTATTGATGTAAAAACTTTTGAGGTGAAAACATTTTTAGGAACGTTGGGCACTTTTGGGATGGGGAAAAAGCACTGAACTCGTGTGACCGTTACACTCTAATATATTTATATACCTACAGATGTGTATGTATATGTCGCAGGTTTATAGTAAAATCAGGTTTTTGATGTGAAGAACCGGAAAAGGACAAAATTACTACTTCATATTATTATAAGCCTGAGAAAATCAAGTTTTTTTTACTCAAAAACTTAGTCTGATTTAGTTTTGTTTTAAAATCAACCTAACCTAACTTAACCTCATGATTTCTTTTCCCCATCCCAAAAGAGCTATACATAGGTATATAGCTCTTTTAGGATAGGAAAAAAGCACTGAACTCGCGCGACCGACACGCTCAGGTACATATATACAGATGTGTATATAACTTCTGAAGTTTTCATTTCAGACTTACAGTCATACCACTGACAGTTTTTTTGTGTTGGAACTATCGCAATATTGGAAACAATTCGCTTGAAGTTACAGCACCCTAATTACATTCTGCGATCGTACAGGGCCTACGTCTCGTATTACTGAAAATGTCATGAGACAGAGGAGAACCGGTCGTGATGTCGGAAGATCCAACATACTGCGCCAACGCGGGCTTAAATTCTTGTATCTTCAATTTCATTATATTATATTACTAATTTCGAGAACCGTGGTAGCTCATGAAGTGCTTGCGATACCAATGAAATTGTTAATTGCAGTTTAAAAGAAACATTGCGAGGAAACCTACATGTCTAAGAAATAAAAAAACAATTCGAAGACATGTGAAGGCCGTTAACACGCATTGGAGCGGCGCGACGGACACTTCCTTGCCCTAAAACCCTCAGAAGTGAAAGGAGGTCTGTGCCCAACATTGGACATTATAGAGGCTGTAACTTTAACTTTTATTAACAGATGACAACACTGATGGAACGAATCAATTCTACCACCACTAAAACACCCAAATTTAGGTGCCCAGAAGAGGAACGACCAATCAGTATTGGCTCTTACGAAGTACCTACGCAGAGAGATCTGGTTTTAATGACAAAGGCAATGCTAACGAAATTATTCAATGCATACAATACCCAGGCACTTTTCCTACTGAAAGATATCAAAGAGGTAATCTCTTTTACTCACATGGGGAAGGAGTGTTTGTTGTAGGAGAAGAATGTATTAAAGTTCTTGGTAACTTCTCCGTAAAAATTAAATGATTGCTTCTTTGCCTTCTGTAATCACCCCGTCACAGTTCACTGTTGGACATAGGCTCATTCCAATTGTAGGAACTTTAATCGCTTTGATCACCATGCTTGATAGGTGATTTGGCGGTCACTGAACTCGCAAAACTAGATGTATCGCAACTTAGACGCTGCTGTCCTTTGCTGGTCCAGATATTTTTTGCCGACTTCAAACAAGGAGGAGGTTTTAAAATCAACTGTATGTTTTTTTTTATATATTTTACACGACATCTCTGTCTATTGTGAACCGACTGACCGATGACAATTTTTTGTTAAATTGGTTATACTTCACGGGTGCTATATGAATTTGGAGAAAATTTTTCACTCCTATGGATGGCGAAATTGGAGATGAAGTTGTTAATATAACTGAACATATTTAGCGACATTGAAATTGTGATATTCCATAGTACACTCAAAAAGGTTAAAAAAATTATTTTAATAAAAATTAAGGTCAGACTTCAAATAAATAAAAAGAACAAAATGATATAACATTCTAAGTCGGAGCTAAATGTTTTTTATCTTTTATTGAAAGTTAATTTTACATCTGACGTATGAGATGGTCGATTGCCAACCCGCCTGCCAAGTGCGACAACAATGGCAAATATTCCATCTATCAGACCCGTCTATGTTCAGCAGTGCACTTTTGTACGATAGTCTGGAACCATAATGGTATACAAGATGATAGGATTAGGGTGATGAACTTGATGACGTACATTTATTTTTCTTACCGATCATCGTCATCATCATCATTACAGCACTTCACAAATCCACTGCTGAACATAGGCCTCCTCCAAGGAATGCCACAAAGCACGGTCCTGAACCACCTACATCGAGAACCTTCCTTCCCCATTGGTTGTCAATTATTCGAACTATATGGCCGTTCCATTGCCACTTCATCTTTGCTAATCTGTACTTTCTCACAAATATGTGTATGTATAAATAAAATAAGAAACGGACGTATCAACTTGTGGGTTGACTTATTTTTGATAGGCTAATAGGTCATTCTACTATTCGTAAAATAAGAAACATTCTGTAAATAAATTAACAGTTTGTAAAGACACACAGAGTACTTTTGTATAGAGTTGTAGAGCCACCTACAATATTATTTTAAGGTTGCAGCACGAATGGGTCAGCTTGACCGCGGAATGACCGCCGTCTCAGAGAATAACAACTTAGTGTTTTGTATGGTGACTGCAGAGAAACGAAGACCCTCTTTACTATCTAGTAACGAACCTTAGTCCTCGGGGGTGACAATGCATCTACACTGTAGATGTAAGTGTATAGGGGTCACAGCTCACAGCATTCCCTTACTGATCAGGTGGACTGTGTAATCGTATGTTACCCTCGTTCTACGAAAAATATACTCCAAACTTCTTCTTTTTTGCTTATTTTATTTAAGATTAGTCCTGAAATGTGTAATATAATAATAGCGTCCATTTTTTACTGTATACAAGGCGACCAAAGCTACAGCAATAATAGAAAACAAATGTCAGGAAGCCGATAAACCTGCTTATAGACAATGCGTAAAACGAGTGAGCAATAAAAGTGCACTTACAATTAAAAATCTAATTGCTTCGCTTGAGAATCAAAAGATAGATGTGGCAGAATTAACACAGGTAAGCACGAAGCGATCAATCTTTTATATAGTTTGTTTCTTTTCTTTCTATGCTACCAAATCATAATTATTATCATTATCATCAAATCTACTGGTACAGATGACCACGCTTATCTGGTGATTTACAATAACAGTAACAGACGTTTCGAACCTTTTAGACGCCACTATCCGCGAGTTCGCAAATATTTTTTTCTTGCATTGACTAAAGTAACCCCCCCCCCCCCCACCTACCAGAAGACAGGTTAATAAATTCTGTAACGCTAGGGCAAATAATTGGTTTAGTGATTACTATTGACCAATTTTGTTGCTAATTCATCTAGTCAGGGCGTCTACTAAACCGTTTTACAGTATTTTAGAAATTATAAAAGTGACTTTTTTATTATATTACTGGTACTTATATCAAAACCATGTTTTTATCACACATCCAGTAGCATAAATCTGTTGATTCGATTGTCGACGTAATTTACTTGAAAACCGACGTTATGCGCTTAGTACCTAAAGTTCAAAGAACGAACCCAGAAACTACGTCTTATTAGGTAGGAAGTACCACCTCTTCGAGGCACTCACCCACCATCTCTTTTGAGACAATCAATGAGGGAGTGAGAGTGAACTTTTGATAAGCTGTAATGATTCCCTACGACGTCATCTTCTACTTTAAACCACGTAACAGTTATCTATATATTAAACAGTACAACAAGGGGAGTGCCTAGAAAGTTAGGAGATACGACGAAGGAGTTTTTTTTAGGGGTAACCACGCAAACTCGTGTCTTTTGGGGATGGAACTGAACTAGATTTGGTCGCCACCAGTCCGAGACTATGTTCAACAAAGTCTCGACTTCAGACACAAGTTTATCCCGGTACTCCGCAACGTTTTCTCGAGAAATATTGGCACGGGCGTTGTATAAAGCATCACCAGTGCTGTCGTCTGCATAGTAATGAATATTACCGGTTTGCAACATGTCATTGATATGCAGAAGAAACAGTGTTGATGATAGCACGCTGCCTTGTGGAATACCAGCGTTATTGGGCTAGTAATCAGAGCATGCACCGTCTACTACGACCTTTATGCTCCGATCTGCAAGAAAACTGATAACCAATTAACAATTTCTCGGTAAGCCCATAAGAAGGAAGCTTCGTAAGAAGTGCTTTGTGTCAAATTCGATTGAAGGTCTTCGCTGTGTTCAAACTAACGGCCAACACCTCCCCTTTGGACTCTACTGGTTCTGCCCATTTATGAGTACGGTAACCCAAAAGATCAACAGCCGAGCGACCGCGACGAAAACCGTACTGGCGGTCATTACTCAGCTGGTGATCCTGGAGGTACTGCGTGAGCTGACTGTTAATAATGGATTCCATTATTTTGGAGGACAAGGAGGTGATACCGATAGGCCTATAGTTGGACAGATCAGAGCGGTTACCTTTTTTAGGGATCGAGTGCACGAAGGCTGTCTTTCATGATTTCGGGACTACGCCTAGGGAGTAGGAGTACTGAAAAAGACGCTTTAAAACCGGTGCCAACTCCTGAGCACTCATCTTCAGCACAATGGAAAGGACTCCATCAGGCCCACTCGACATGCTCATGTCCAGGGAGAGGAGTGCTTTGCGAACCGAGCGTTGGGTAAACAGCACATCCTGTTCTCAGTATACTCGTATTCTGTAATATAAACTATCTACTTTAATTTTGAAGTGGAATTTCATACTACCTACTAAAAATCTCTTGTGTTTAAGGATACGAACAGGGTTACCGATACTGCCTATTAACTCCACTGCTGAACATAAGCCTCCCCCATAGATTGCCTCATAAGTGAGATATTGTCCGTAGTTGCCACGCTTGGCTAACGGGTTGGCAACCGCAGTTTTTTTTTCGTTATTAGGAAGACACTGCTGCCCATACCCTGATTTGTTTCCCTCTGTCACGTCATAATACCTACGACACTCGCTGTATCACATAGGGTAGTAAATATTCTTACACCACCACTACGTTAGGGCACACTGAAATGATCGGGAATAAAATATTTCGGATTGAGTTACAATGATCTTTTTTTAGAATTTGAATACTGGCCTCTTAGAATCTTAATGACATTATAACAGTTTAAAAAAATGTTAAAAAAACAAGTACTATGATGGTTTAAAGTTGACACGTCGTTAACAGATATGAAGCAGCTCACGCGTGAACATTTCCGTGCCATCATTTATCACAATTTTCGTCGGGGCTTATCTCAAAATAAATGTCTCAGCGAACTTGTTTCGATTTATGATGTTGAAGCACCAAGTCAAACAACAATATATCGCTGCTATGTCGAGTTCCGACGCGGTCGTGTGTCGCTCAGCACTGTTTCTTCCGCAGGTCGACCAAGAACAGCGGTCGCGCCTGAAAACATCGAATGCGAACTATTATATTAGATGACCGTTATGTGACATACGAGCGGATTCGGGCTGTTATCGGTATCGGAATGACTGCAATTCAATCGATATTACATAATGAGCTGTGTGTAAGAAAACTAGTTTCCCGCTGGGTTCCCCACAATTTGTCCGAAGAGCAAAAGGCGGCTCGTGTAGATTGGTGCCGGAATACTCT
>DWHP01006382.1:0-11440 GCA_018247895.1 Parnassius honrathi | reverse complement strand
TTCTCTACACTCACCATACGAAACACAGCAGCATTAAGCTGCTATTTCACGCTGGTATTCTGTGAGAGCGTGGTCCTCCCCGGTAGAGCCGAACCATTAATACCGTACTAAAACCGTAATCTAGTTGCAGCGTGTCTACACAAATGGCTATCAAATCCTACAATTAGATTATATTTCTATCCAAGATAAACTAACTTATTATTAAGTTATTTAAGCGTTATCAGCGGGCTCGGTAGAAATGCCTTGTAATATTTTTGATCGTAAACCACCTAACAAATTACTAAATAGTTTCAAAGTAGGATAACTACACTACACACGGAGGTTAAGCGTAGGTATCTATAGTAAGCATAACGACTTTCACCGCGTATACAGAAACGTATTAGTAATAGTCTACGATTCTCTAACACAAAACATGACAGTGATAACTAAGCAAACTCGGCGATAACTGTCTAATTAAGATGCCATAGGTCTCCAAACCTACACAGAGACACTCGTGACAACCTATCAGTCTCAGTAAATCCTATATATATTTTTTTTTCATAGAAATAACGGTGACAAACGAGGAAACAGTCTACTTGAATATAATATGTGACACGTGGGTGCTACGATCCATACACATCTATAAATACTCTATTATAAATTTAAATGTAGACTGTTATCCCGGCACTTAAAATTGCAATTCACGATTTAATTGGTGCCGGCGGAGATCGAACCCGAATTGCTCGTGTACTGCGAAATTTACAGCAAACGGTTAGGCCTTGAGCTACCACGGCTCATTTGTTAATTGCTATTTTGAGTAAATATACCACGCACTCAACGGTGAAGGAAAACATCGCAAAGAAACCTGCATGTTTGAGAAATCAAGTAAAAAATTTCGAAGACATATGAAGTTCGCCAACACGCATTGAGGCAACGCGGGGACACTGCCTTGCCAACAAGCCACACAACAACAAGCCCAGGACAAGCCAAGAATAATTTGCTTTACTTTTGTTATCCCAGGGGACTAAGCCTTCTTACCAGTTAAAAAACGTTCTCCTGCTATCCGCTCAAACTGCCTTTTATCACTCACTCGTTATTGGGATATATAAGGCAACAGTATATATCACGTTTATAATAAACCTCTGCCCAATAAATACAAACAATAACTAAATAGTGAATAGTCTAAATCAGTGTGCCCTACTATCTTCGGCTGCATCACCACTGACCAGGTGATGAAGCAGCCGAAGGTTGTGGTATGCATACCACGAATCAGGTGGGATAGTAGTCAAGCAAACCTATAATGGTAAAAAAATGTTTACCGATATTTCTTTGAAAGAAATCAGAATATGCTAATAATTATACCGCAAATAATATGACGTCTCGTTGTGTTGACAGCTCTAACCATCATGGTCATCCAATGAGGTCAATGTCAGCGCGATTTAGGAATAAAATAAATTATTTATAACTGTCGATAAAAAACCTTATAGTTTAAGAGCAGACCGCCATTTTGACTAAAGTGGAAACCTGGGAGGATTGGCGGAATTGTAACATTAACCCTTATAATATATATAATATCCTTATGTTATTAACTAAAGAATATTAAAAAATTAAAATACTCTTTTTCTTCTTGTAATGAGTCAAAAATATCAGAATTTGGGATTTTTCAAACCTTTGAAAATTCATAACTCCGAAAATATAAACTTAAAATTCGTATTTCATCAAAGAATATAAAAAAAGTCCCGTTTAAAAATAACAATTCCTTACAATTGTTTAAACAATTTTGATTTAAATAATATGGCATCGAATTGCCCCTAATGGCATCATGCATTTATATCATTAGTAGGACAATTTGAAGAGAATCTCATAAAAAATTGAGGTGGAACAGTTTTCGGTACTCATGCGCCGAATCCTACTGAACTATCTATACATCTGTACAGATAAATAAAATTGAAGTGTCTGTTTGTAATGTCAAAATAACAGCTTTTTACTAAATGCATCTGAAAGTATATACAGTATTTATAGCAAACAAAAAAAAACGATTTTTAAAATTTTTGTCTGTCTATTTGTTCCGGCCAATCTCCGAAATGGCTGGACCGATTTTGACGGGACCTTCACTGGCAGACAGCTGATGTTATAAGAAGTAACTTAGGCTACCTTCATTTTAGAAAATTATTTACTTTAATTTTTTGAGAAATTTTCCATGAAATAAACTAGTAAAACATGTTACCACTGCAAATAATCCTCAGGTTATTGTATAGTTTACTTATTTGCTTCTCCGTGGGAGAGGACAATTTCCCTCCGAATTCCTGCTTATGTAAGACCTTAGCAGCAGATCTAATCTACAGCTCTGTGTTTTGCAACTTTGGCTAACAATAACTATTTCTTGAAGATAGAAGAGGGCGGCGTATGGCAATACCTTCGTAGTGTAATCACTGTTTCAGAGTTGACTGGAGGAGAATGCTTTTAGCATTAAGTAGGCCTTTTGATCCTATAACGTTTGTGACCGATGCTGCTTTGCTCAACCAACACAGCATCGGCGGTTCCGCCATACAAGTACCAACAGTCCTCTTTCAAAGCCAGAATCATAGGACTGTATAGATGTAAAATTACGAGATATTAAAAATAAATAAAATCTACTACTATTAAACTATAGTACTTTAATCATCATCGATTCTGTTTGAAACGTATCGATTTAGTACTAATGATTTTTATAACAAGGTGAAGTGACAAACAAACTTACAGTCCCCCAGGCGGAAAGGCAACGCAAGTGTGGCGAGGTTTTCTTATTTAAGTCGATGCGTTTTACCACCTAACTAGATAACCACTTACCATCCGGTGGCTTCGTAGTTAAGTACTGGCTTGTAATTGTTAACAATGTTTGTTGCACGTGTCCACGGGTTATAATAATAATTTAAACTCCCGACCGGGTGGACTGTTGGACTGGTAACTCGTTTATAACTCTCATATTTAAAAAAAATAAGACATTCTACTCTTTTCCCGTAGCTTTCATCGTTCATTTTCAAAAAAATATTTAATTTTTTTAATAAATTATAGTTACACAAATTACTTCCTTGGTCGTTAAGTTTAAAATTACCACAGCTGTTTACTTTGTCATTTACAATTTCATTGCTGATTTATCACGTAATTGATTTTAATAAAATTAATGGTGACAAATATCTACAGAATACTAATATTTGAGATTTCATAACATTCCACCAACACGTACTTTCTTTTCTTACCCGTATTTAGTTTGCGCAAATCGGCACTAATCTTCGAAACTTTATAATTCAATATTTCCCTTTTGCCTTTGGTAATATAAAAAAATAGAATAAGGGAGACAAACGAGCACAAAGTCCACGTAATAGTCAGAGGATGCTATGGCCTATAGATATTTACATCAACCCTCGATTAAGAATCAAAATGCAAATATGTTGTCACCAATGAGAGGACTAAGAATGATTCGTTGGCAGTAAGAAACGTCCTCGTTCTCTACACTCTGCCACCACAGGAAACACAGCAGCAAAAGCTGCTATTTTACGCTGATACCCAGTGAAAATGTAGTCCTTTCCAAACGAGAAGACCCATTCGTGCTGCAACCATATTATCACTATATCACTATAGCGTGGCTCTACCACGTATACTAATCCTTGAAGCTTTATTACTATTTGTGACATGTTTACCATTTTGCTAAATAATGTATAGTATATATATAAAATAACAAACACTTTCCGTAAGCTCGTAAAAGAACACTCATATAAACCTGTCCCGTTAAGGAGGATTTGCCCACCAACTTTGACGGTGCTCCCCGCCGGTATTTTCTGTAAGCCGTAATGAGATGCCGCTATTTCTCGGGAGCCATAGTTGCCTCTTACGTCAGCCACGGAGCGAAATGAAGAGAACGTTATAATACATTACGAACAAATTATAATATATTATATTATTTTATAGTGCAAAAACTATCTCTTTATTACCTTTAACAGGAAAGGCACCTTTACGAAAACCAAACACGGCGTCAAGCGGCATAAATTATCAAATTACATTGTGTGCTCATATCAAACGGTTTATGTCACATCCTACCACTTTAGTAGCGGTGGTGTTTTTAAAAACACAAAACAACAAAGTTTAACACTCAAAGAGTGCCATATTAGTTTATTTACCGAGGACGCTCAAAGGCGTATAGAAGTGACATTGTCTGACCCTGCACCGTTTCAGTCCGAACACAGAGTACGATGCCCGTAGACGCACCTAATGAATCTTAACTCCCATTACGCTAGGGTCGGGCCCCGGTTTCATCTTTCCTTCATCACAAATATCCACATAAACTTTTCACACATGTACATATTTATAAAACCGCTAATTGCGATAAGCATATTATTTGTACAGCATTATAAGAATAATAAATAATTTTAATTATCATTGACCTAGTTTTACTTTGTTACCGTACGAATTTTATAGTAACAACAGAGCTTTTGAGTCATCTTCTAATTTACTCTGTGGAAGCGAGGCGAAGTAATGTGTAAGGACCTAGCTCTCACAAAATACCACCGCAAAATAGCAGCTTAATGTTGCTGTGCTTCATATTATGAGTGTAGAGAATCGAAGACATTTTAACTGCAAACCAGGCACTTCATCTTAGTACTCAGTGCTGGCAAAGTACCAGTATCTAGATTCTTAATCGAGGATACATATAGATGTGTATGGGCCACAGAATATACTAACCAAAAAAAAAATTAGTGTACATTTGACTTTTAAATTAGAGATGCCGCAAATACTCGCTATTATTCGGCACTCGGCATTACTCGGCATTTTTTTATTACTCGTCGAATAGCGTCTATGATTCGATATTCGGCAAATAGTTGTCTACATAAAATAAACTTATATTAAATTGACAGAAATATTATAGATGGACAAAATAATTACCTGTAAATCTTTTAAACAAAACACAGTATTAATATATAATCATCATTAAAAATATAAAAAATCAGTCATGTTGAAGTTAATATAATAAGGCTTTTTAATAAACAATCAGTCTATAAGAGGTAGATTGTGGTGCAGTAAAACTAATTTTTCTGCACGACAGGGATCGAGTCGGTTGCGCTTTTTTCTTAGACTAAACCTACCTCAGAAAATAGTCTTTCTGAATAAACAGAGTTTGCTGGTGGCAAGCTTACTTAAAATTGGGAATCGAATCCTACTGGTACTCAAAGACCACCATTCATATTGGTTTAAACTTCTGTCAGCCTTTGCGAACCTGATGTAGTAGGCAATTTCATCAGCAATGGTATTATTGAGTAACTCTTCATTAGGCTGCTCTGTTTTCGTAGATTTAGATTCTTCGAAACATGCCCAAAATAGTTCATGAGTTTCTGAAACGACATCCCTCTTTCCATTGTCTATGTCGAGGTCTTTTGGATGCCATTTCTTTCACAAAATGAGGTTATTCCCCGTAAAATACAACAACAATACGTACAACAAAAAGGGTTGCCATGATAATAGTCATAATCTTAGATTTTTTTAAATTACAGTAACATATAAATGACAGGTAAGTTAAAAAGACTACTACAAGTGTAGTATTATTATTTGATAACAAATAAATTATTTTGTATATTCCTTTTTTTATGTCGAATAATTATAGAGAGTATTCGACTATTCGCCATGAGGAATGACGAGTAATCGGTATTCGGCTATTCGCCATAACAACTATTCGCGGCATCTCCGTTTTAAATATATAATTATAAAGGTGTACTATAAGAATAAAATAATCTAACTAACAAATAACTCGATGTCAAGCGAAAGAATATACAATAATTGAGTAACCTAAATTCTTTTATTAAAGTGATAAGCACAATTTTACGCATCATTAAGACACATTGACTTCCTTTGGAACTTTATTATTTACAAAAAGATATGCCCATCTCACCGGGTCAGGTCAGAGTGGCGCTGATTAAATTATGATAAACTTTACATAAAAAAATGTTCCAGTTTTGCGACAATGTCACCTTCTAGACTAATGTGCATGCCTTATGTATATTAGTATACTAGCAACTGCCCCGGCGTCGCACGGGTGATATCTGTATTCTACAACAGCGCCACCTACCGGGTCCAACCATGCTTATAACTTTCGCGGAAGTGCAAGCAATATGTTGACAATGTTTTATCGCAATCTGATGAACAGTATGGCAGCGCATAAAATACGAACAAACAAAAAATATTTTTTATATATTAAAAGACAACATACACATAAAATAATGCTAAGTTGTTTAACCGTGATTTTTAATACAAATGAACTGCTCAATTTTAGTCATATTTTATGACTTTTTATAGTAATTATACTAGACATCATTCAAACATTTCATAGAAATAAAATAAGCTTAAATTTACACATACAAAGAAAAACGCTACGAAAAAGTTTTCCTTGTGAGTCTACGCAGTAGTTTGACTGTGCATGACATAGAGGTCGATGTAGACCAAACGAGCGTATGCTCACTCTATCCCCAATCTACCAAGTTATTTTCTCGAAAACAGAGTTAGAGTTTTCTTTCCTTTTTTAGCCTTTGTTCGCGGGTATTCCATCGAATGTTGTAAGAGTGCTCCCTCGCTTGATGTGAACGACAGACGAGGAGCAAACAGTTGCCTAGAGCTTTCTATCATGTTCTGACGCGCTCCCACCTGGGAACGATCTATCCAAAGCGTTCTTTGGTGTTTTAATGACTTGATCGAATAAATATAGACACCATAATTGGAGGACCGCTCTTTCGCTCGATCTTAACATTCAAGAGCCAGCTCAAGAAATTGTTGGTATTTTTGTGGTGTAAATCCTGAAAAGGAGCTTTGGTATACCCTTAAAGATTAAGAAAATCTTGTTCCAGCCGTTCTCTTTGTTCGTTTGGTTTAACCCACAGTTAGACGTATACACACTTTACACTAGAAGTATAAATACTAAGGTCCATTCGATCGCGATTAATTTAAGGTGTGCTTAGTCTCGCCGAGGTCTTGGTGGTCACGAATACAACATCATGGAATACCACGTGTTTGTATGTGTTGTTGCATGTAGATCAAGCACAATGTACGTCGTTCAATACATTACGTTATACATTATACAATGATTATGCATTATACAAAGATTATGCATTTTTTTTTCGAATGGGACGACGTTATATTTGAATATAAATTTAAAAAGTTTTGAGCATACATGTTATATACGTAGGTGGTGTTTGTGTTTTAAACTTTTACAACCTTACTCATAAAAATTGACGTCAATGCAGGAAACGCTTAGAGTTGCCAATTCTTTCTTTATCTCTTAACAAAACGAAAATAGAGAGATACATGTTTACCGGACCGTTACCGTTATTTGCCTCGCTTGGCCAGCAGGTTGGCAGCCGCAGTTTTTATTATTTTTCGTTGTTATCAGGAAGATGCTGCCGAATTCCCTCTGCCGTCTCTAACGACAACCACACCCAGAAATAGAGAAAGCTGCTGAAAATCCTTCTGTGACAAGGAACAGTCAAAATACCAAGCAGACTCAAAAACAATATTTTTAATTCATAATACACGTCATGTTTCACATACATTTATTTAGTAAATCACTAGACATTACAGACGGTCCATATGTAGCGTAATTGATATATGTTTTAAACCAGGTTTCCTAAAGGTTGTTGCTACACGTACCCCTGTTAAATTTCCTAAACTATGGTGAAGCACTAAAAACTACCTAAACAAGAAGATAAGGTTTTTTAAACAAAATATATACAGTCACAAAGAGAAATGGTTTTATCCAGATCGGTAATGACAAAATACCAAGTAATTCGTGTGTGTGCCTTTGCCCTGACCCTGCAGCATTTAAACTATGTGCGAGAACCTTAAATTATAGGAAAACATCTGGCATGAATTATTATGTGTATAGCACGCGTTAGACACGTTTCAATCATTCATTACTCGTGACCGAATCATTCTAGTACATTTCGTCACGCGTACCGGTGCATTCGGATCGATCATTCAAATGGATAATTTCGGGCTCCAGTATCATATCGTAAAATCATTCGGGATTCGGTCGGTTTTCGACACAATTACAATTCATTCAAGTGATTGGTTGTATCGGAACATTCAAAAACAGATGAATGACAACCATCAATACTTTTAAGTGTATCAAGCTCAAACGAACGAATCATTTATGATTGACACAGGTCTAACAGTCAGCCAGTCAACCGTCGTAACGTAAATCTTGTCGCGAATCTTTTGGGGTGTGCGTACCTCTTTTTAATATAATAAGTGTAACAAGTGCTCGTTTGTCACCCTTATTCTAGTATTTCAGTTCAGTAGATAGTAGGATACCTGTTGTGGACCGTAGACACCTACATCTATCCTCGATTAGGAATCAAACATTCAAACCTCGCTCTAACTCTAACTAAGGTCTCAACTATGTAAAACAAACATGATGAAGGAATGTTAAGGGTAAAGAATACCGATATAATACGTTTTAGAATTTTATTTTAATACCTTTTAATTAAATTTTATATAACACACATTTGGTCCATCAACCATAGAAAACCAGAGAAATTCTTTCTCTTGTATCAGTTAGTAAAGTTACGCACGTAAAACTGAAACATACATTTTCATTAATTACAGCCTATTAAGTCTACCGCTGAACATAAAGCACATAGAGAACATAGAACTCCCCCATAGATCGCCTCATAGGTATGTTAAATTTTAAACAAATTGCTTTCAATCTTCTGATTTCAACATTATCGCACCCAAATAATTATTTGACATAGCGAGGATTACTTCGCGGAGATGTGAAAAGTTGGGGTTGGTAACATCACAAGTGCCACATAACGCTGTTCAATAAAATATGCGATATCATTTGAGAATTCCTAGAAGTTCAACGTGCGATAGTGCACACGTGTAAATACCAAATATATCATAAGTTTTTTAAGTTATTTGAACAGATTTGAATCACAATCGGTCAAAGATGGCTTCGTATGTTATCATGCCTGATAAAATCGATGGGAGGTCGCGACATCGAAACTAAACAAACAACTTGCTCCACACAGCAACATTAAAGTTACGATGTATTGATTTGTTACTACTTTATTACTTTGTTTGATTGCGTTAGATTAGACGGAGATATTACGTCACCCAACGATATTAATCAATATATTTAACAAATTAAATTATTTACAGCCTAAGAAAGAACTAGATATAAAGCAGAGTTCG
The DNA here is from genome assembly GCA_018247895.1 of Parnassius honrathi. Taxonomy (NCBI): domain Eukaryota; kingdom Metazoa; phylum Arthropoda; class Insecta; order Lepidoptera; family Papilionidae; genus Parnassius; species Parnassius honrathi. Next base: position 2,248 of record DWHP01006382.1, on the reverse strand, counting down.
ATCAGAACTTGAATTACAGACACAGTTTTGACAAGGGATCTGCAAGTACATCCGGAGGATTATCGAAGGGAAATTTGTGCCTTACAGGGAGAAGACATGTAAATTGTGTGGATAGCCTCTTTTGTTTTCTTGTTTAGTTGTCGTATGTCACATAGTGTAAGGTTAAGGTGTAGTATGTCACATAGGCAAATACAAGTGAAAACTTGTGGCTTGCTATATATAGTGGAGGAAATATGTAGATTACTCCCTCACCGACGACGGGAGTAAATCAAGTAAAAGGTCAATGTTTTTATAACAATGGCAAATGAAGTAACAGTTCATTTGATGGTAAGCGGCTACTGTAGCCCGCTAATACCTGCAACCAACTTCAAAGCAGATTCCAAGAGCATTGCCACCGCTGAAGATTAAGAGTTTCGCCTAACAGCCTATAATATTGACTTCCTTTCAAGCCAGTACATAGCGACAAATGTGGGTGAAAGATCTAGGAACCTTACTACGGATTATATATCTGCTTGCTAATCTCAAAAGCGGCCCATTTTCACCAGTAATATATTTACAACCAAGTCAAGTCATGAACGACCAAGTTTGATAATAAAGAACAAAAGGCAGTTTAAAAAAATAAAATCTTTAATTAGTAGATATATAACATGTATGGTATACACCGAAAACCACTAAAAATTATCTTAGGCCTAGGAAATTAACTAACACAAGTGTGCGCTACTCAACCAGTTCTTATTGATACATAATGCATTAATTAAGTACCCTAGCAGTACTCTAACCTTGAACTCGCGCGCACATATATTATTGTATAAATCATAGCATACAGGTGTTCTACACCCGTTTACTCGTACCAGGTTGCCGCTCGAGAATCTTTCTTCTCAATCGGTTCCACGAGAGATATGGCCAACCCATTGCGACTACAGCTTACTAATCCGGCGTCCTTCCACTAAATGGAGTGACGATCTGGAAAGACATGCTAGGGGTCGACAGATGGCTTAGGACTGTACTTGTGGTACCTCGGGGAAGGTCTATGTCCAGCGGTGGACTTGTGAAGCGCTGTAAATATATGATGATGATACAGACGTTAACATACTCTTAAATCTAAACCCCATTATATTTATTTATATAGTTGTATATGTATAATTACGTTATATAGAAACGAACCTTCCGCCAATAATTTACTTGCTATTGGAAAACTTGAAGCCCCATCATCTCGTTTATTACATGCATCTGTGGCCTGTTGTTATCTCTCGAATTAACTAAAGAAAAAAAAACAGTAGAGGCATGAATTTTGATGAGGAACGATTTATCGAGCATTTGCACGTTAGCGTTGCATAACGGTGAAGGACACCGTTCTTAATGGTGAGGTGATTAACATACTAAACCGAGAAGTTGTCAACTAAATTAATAGTTTTTTATTTTATTTTGTGGTACAAATAAGGGACATCCATTAATTATGTTTGAAATATCAAATGCGGTTTCACTGTCCCAATTATATTGCAGAAAAAAAGCTTCTCGAGTGATAACCTCGTACCGGTATGCGAAGTGTAGGATGGCCTCCCCACTAGATGGAGTTACGACCCGGTAAGATATGCTTAGGATAGTACTTTGAGACATTCCTTGGGGGAGGCCAATGTTCAGCAGTGGACTTGTGAAGGGCTGTAATGATGATAAATTATTTAGCTATATTGGACATAGATCGTCGCTATACCCAGACCAGAAAGTGAGCTGCGATAAAGGTGCGACATAGCTGGACAAAGGCCTCCCCCGTTGAGGGAAAGATTTGCCTCCAGCTTCACGCTGGGCAGGCGCATTATCAATCGCAATACTATACATATAGCACCGTCGACGATAGTGCACGTCATCATACATCTGGTATAAATAAGATGGTAATAATACCACAATAAGATTTTTCTGGCAGTTCTCATTTCGTTTCTTTTTTTTAATTTTATGAGAAGAACGCCGAATTTTTATAAATTCGCTAAAATGCAAACAGAAATTAATAAATTTACAAATTTTTTACATTTTTAGAATCAAACAATTTCCTATATGACAAACAGTATGGTTTTAGGCGAAAATCAAACACCCTATCAGCAACCATAGACCTTACTACAAAAATAAAACTTAATATTGATCAAAAACATGTTGCATTAGGCATATTTATAGATCTAAAAAAGGCTTTTGATACCGTTAGTCATGATTTACTCCTTAAAAAGTTAAAACACATTGGTATCACAGGTGTAGTCTA
>DWHP01006381.1:0-11440 GCA_018247895.1 Parnassius honrathi | reverse complement strand
ACTTTTAGTAGTAATCTGTTGAAAACGAATAGCGGCACCAATGTCGACAATTTGACTGGAAGATTGTGAAGCTGAGCCTACAACATATGCATAACAAAAAGATTACAGACATGTTCACTCACACACATTGAAGAGTATCGGAGCAAGTTTTTAAACACCCCTGCTCCGGCGCAAGAGTTTACACACACATGGATAGGTCAATAGGTAACCACTAACCAACTTCATTCAAAGCCGCCTTGGCCGACCGAGCGGCAAGCGATGTATCTTTATAGTTTAACTCCTTTTGTAAAATATAACCGAATGCACGGTAAACGTCCTCGTTGATGACGTTTACGAACAAAACAATTGACCGTTAACATTTTGTTTTGTCAATATCGCCGTGCTATTGATTGTTGTTGGTATTGTAATAAACATGTGCTTTGTGTTGAATTTGTTGTGTTGTGATCAAGGAGTGCAGATGTTGATGTGAAGTAATTAGTGAAATTTTGGTTATCATTTATTAGTGAGTTACGTTAGGCACTTTAAGTGATTATTAATCGGTACCCCATAAACATTTAAGTAAGTATGAACTGTAAAATAGTAACAAGTTATCCAGTTTGGTCTGGCATCATTAATGTTTTATTTTAAAGCAAGAATATAAATATTTGGGAAATAGCTAAACTAACTAAAGAAGACTTAGTATTATTTAACAACTTTATTATACTGTTAATTTATCACACTTGTCAAAATAAAAAAAATTGCCACGATCACTATCGATAGCAGTTTTTATTTATTAATTACGATGGTTTTATTTTTAGTGGTATTGGAATGAAATTATCTTCTCTTGTTAATTTTGAGCTTCCCATAGGGATATTTAGACTACTATCAGTCACAGACGTTTCTGTAGAAGCAATGTTTTCTAGCGCTTGTTTTCTATTTTCTATTGAGATTCCTTTCATTGCAGGAAAATGATTTAAAAATAATCGTAAATTATCGTTCCTATGTTCTGTATTAATTTTTTTAATAATAACTAGGTTTTGGGGTAATTTATTGAAATGTAAATTTAAATCAGGTCCAGTTACTTCTTCAGTATCACGTCGTTTTCGTCGACCGGAGATTACGCCAAGTTGAAGTAAGACTGGGTTGCTGATAAGGGAAGCTGCTGCTCCAAGAAGAGCGATCCCAGCTAATGGCCATAGTATTTTTTTAGCTAGCAGAGCCTGAAATAATATAAAAAAATTAACTTTATTTTTCTTCTTAAAATCTACGATTTTCTTGTAACTAAAATTTTATCATCTTTATGTCGATGTTTTTATATATTCACATGTTAAATTAATCCAATGATTTTTTAAGTTTACTGGTGACGTTTGGGATTGACGATTACAGTAGGTACCAGAGGTATTGCACCTTTGGCGCTGTTGTGACTAAGTATTTTACGCCGACGTATAAATACAATTATAGGTACAGCTATCTATCGAAAACCATTATATTTTTCTAGCATTTCTGAGAGTCGACAGAAGGGACAAAGTAGATAATGGATTCCCCTGCACCGTCACCATACATGTAATTTACTACAGGATATTTTATTATTACCTTCTATGTGAAAACATCAAGCAGTTCTCAACCTGTAACGGTTATTGAGCAAAATATTTCAATGCTAAAAACTGGTTTTAGAGGAAACACCTTATTTATAATGGAATCCTTCATTCGTAGTTTTACGAAGTCAACTCGTAATTACTTTATTTTTACTTAGCAAGTTTCCAAGTTGATAACAAGTTTGGGATGTAAGGGTTTAGATAGCAAAATAACAGTAAACTTGCTTGCCTCTAGATAAATCTTTCGATTTAAAGATGTATTGATTTTAACACATTATTAAGTTGAACAAGACGGCTGGAAGCAATATCCGTGAAGCCATGTATTAAGCTGCCCGTTACTGTACTGCCACAGACTAAGTAATGATAATTTATAATTCCATTTTAAGCTTTCGACCGCATTGCTTGTGTCGTCATCTACACATTTAAACATCTTCACTACATCATCATTATCATCATTAAGTCCATCACTGCTGAATATAGGCCTCTCTCAAGGAATGCCACAAAGCACGGTTCTAAGCTATTATATAACTAACTTTAGTTCTTTAAATATCTTTAATACTACTACTAGTACTTATGAAAAATAAGATGATATTTACTGTTAATGATATTTGATGACTTAATATGCGGATAGATTTCTAACACACTTATTTAGATATTGCACTTACGTGATCGTAGTTTTTGTGGTAATAACCCACTTGGTGTTGTCCGTCTTGATAGTCTAAGTGGTGACCACCGTGATAGCCAGAGTGAAAATTATCTGGATTATGATGATCAAATGCAGGGTGTCCGTAATTGCCAGAGTCGTGAATTTGTTGTTCATAGCCGTGTCCGTATGGTGGGCTGCCTTCGTAATTATACAATCCATAGTCTAAATATCAGAATAATCATATCTTAGAAAAAAACTTTTAGTCGTCCCTCCGAAATTACGTGTTTGTACGTAAGTTCTCATAAATATTGGCAAATAATTGTAGACATAGGTATAATAATTTGATAGCTACTCTGATTTTGACTAAGTGTTTGTATTTTCTTTTATACATTAGGGGTGCCAAACGAGCACAGTCTTTCTGATGGTAAGTGTTTTTAATATATCAAATAATGTTTATTCCGCGTCTAGATGTTGGTCCATGTATTATTATAGTTGCAACATTAATGGATCGGCTTGGAAGAAGATTGATCAGGATCATACTGACACCACCGTGAAACAGCACCATAATGCTGCATAGTTTTGTATGGGGAAAATTGTGAAAATCGAGAACCGGCTTTTTACTGGTAGTAATTCATTCAATATATGTCATCAGAGGAGGTGATAACACAGACCTGCCCATAAAATATATTTTGTCAATAAATACTTAAGACGTCTTCATGACACAGAAGTATTAGTGTGGAGATAACATTGCCAAAAAAAAAAAGATTATGCAACGGAAAAGTAAAAAATATTTTTTGTGATAGCTTTAGTGTTTTTCTCATTATTGTCATGTAATATAAATTACTCTTGCATTTAAAATCCAAGTAGTGGCGAAGTTAAAGCATCTATTGCCCCATTTCGTCCCGTAGGTGTCGTAATAATGACTATGGGATACCAGATAGTTCTGATGGTATGCGACTGATGGTAATATGATCGGCTGTGGAAACGAATTCTAATTATGAAATTTATGTTTATTACCAGTGGCTCATTTCAAGCGGTGAACAATTACGCGCTAATGATATTAAAATAATCTACAGTTTTAACTTACCCGAAGGGTGTAGGTGGTCTCTGCTATAGCTTGAGCTCGATACATGATTATCCGCCGTCTCCTGTGATTCAAAACAATCAATTACGGAAATGTAAAAATTTAAGTTTCGATAACTCTTGTTAATCGTTACTGACCGAATATGCTAAATTTGAGTATACATTAATTTTTCAGTTTTGATGTTGTGAAAAGAAATTGCAAAGATAGTCAATTAAATCTAACACTCATGTAATCTTCTAGGGGCTGAATGAGGAATACTTAATTATCAGAATCAAAACTCAATTTAGATGGAGATTTTTCTTTCGATATAATTACGTCCAATTAGTGCGTCCTTTTTCGGATATGCTTCGCTGGCTGGGTACTATAGTTCAAGAACTTTTTCACACGCTCTATTATCTTAAACTGTCGTAAATATCTGTATTCATAAGACGCCATGCCTTTTCTTAAGTACTTGCTAAAGATATGTGTTTGGTTCTTGTAGGAGTGACAATAATTAATAGCTATATCCTATCTTAGGACTGAGAGGATTTTTAGGATAATAAATTTTTCACTGCGCTGCCATATTGCTTGTTGAATCTCAGAAATGCAGATTTCCTCACGATGTTTTGCTTTACTGACTAGCAAGTTGTAACCTTCTCAGAAATGAAAGGAGGTCTGTGCCCAGTTGTGGGACGAATAAAGCATAAAATAATAACACTCTGTTATAAAACCGTAACTTTTATGTCAGTTCAAGTAACATGTGAGTATATAATTGTGAAAATGTTGTGTTTAAATCTAGTGTGCGCATGAAATACATGATTTATTTATATTTTGCCATCTCCCTCCCACCATAGAGTGTTAAGGCCATGCTAAAGGGTATTATGACAGCAACACGAGAAAGTTGGCTCAATTAGGAAATGACGACGTTCGCTCGGAATAGCACCAAAAATATAGCAGCATGGACCAGTGGTCCATGGAAAGTGCCCATATGTGTTTGCAAGGCTATGTCAGTGGTCTTTATGTTTAAGGACATACCACTAGATGGGATTGTAGCCAAGAACTGGCTATTTGTATGGAAAAGTATATGAAAAGAATATAAATAAGAAAATATAAGAAATATATACATACGATCTTAGACTTAGAAAAGAAAACGAGATAATTCCCTATGCTATAAAAAATATGCTATAAAAAACTATAAATGGAGTTATCATACGCAGAATATACACATAAGAACCGAAAACCAAATATATACCAGAAAAATTTGACATAGTGGTCAAAATATGTTAAAAATTAATGGTTCTCATGATATTTATGGAAATTAGTCTCATGGTGATGCTTTTTATCAAAAGATGTTTGATGCTCTTACCTAAATTGAATAGATTTGCCGTAATCACTACGTTGGGAAGCTTATAAAATGTCGCAATTAGCTGGAGGCATCGTGCCTAGGGACCTATTTTCCATCATCATCTGTACAATATATTAGTTCTAAAACGTTTAAATATTCGCAGCAGAACCAGTAACTAACATCGCCTCACGGATCAGTATGTTAAAATGGCAATGGGCTGGTTCTCTGGTGGCAGTCTCGTACTAACAGTAGCAGCGTTTGATGAAGTAACGACCTGGTAAGGCGTGCTTACAGTCGAAGTCTTTGTGGCAATTTTTGGGAGAAGCCCATGCATGAATATCACGATAATGCTAATGTTATTATTCAGATAGTGACTTCTATAATTCCTTAACCGTCATGCAATAAATGACGTACTAAGCTATTCTACTTCAACACGCCACAAAAATAGAAAGTGGATGAGTCAGGCGTACAGTATTTTTTTCATCCTAACACATTATTCATTATTACCAAGAAACAATCTGATTTCTGACTAAGAGTGGTAGAGGTCGTCACGGGAAAATGTTTTAAGGAATGCGTTTGTTGTGCCTGCTTTTAATTTAAAATTTGATAATTTTAGTGTTTGGAATGAAAGTACATAGAAGCATGTAATCAAAGCAAAGTTTAGAAAGTTAATTATTATACCTATTTATCAAACACGTGTTTTATTATTTTTTGAGTCTGTACGTAATAATTGTTATTTGTAATTTATAAATTAAGAACAATAATGCAGTAAAAATATTTGACATATAGTTTGGAATATATAAATGTTCACAATAATAAATTATAATTGTCTATTTTGTCATTATAATTAGTTTATTATAATTATGTACAAAATGTTTTGTTGTGATTTTTAAGTCATTAATAACATTTTTATAGAATTTGTGTTACCATGGCTTTGCTTGTTATTTTGTTGGTTATTTTTAAATGAAAATTTTGTCCCTATAAAACAAAATAAAAATTAAAGCGAACGAAACAAAGTTTTGCAATAACGTTTGTACTGTGGAAAAAAGTAGTTGCATGTATCGGTTGTCCATTGACTCATATTTCCGCTTCGACAAGTTTATCAGTAATGTGGGGCATGCGACTGATATTCCCACCAGTAACCTCGGTTTGTATTTCTGCATTTCAAATACGTTGAACTGTAACATGTATAACTTGCTGTCGCTTTTAAATTATCTCGATTAAGCCTACGCTTTATGTAACGGGTTAGTCTAAGTTCCCGTGGTTTGCATAACTAATTATCCCTTCTGTTTCGTGAATATTCGGCAGTTTAATTACGTCTTGAGTTTCGTAGAGGAATATGAATAGAATATAAATGAAAATTGAGATTTTATTTAAGAAAATTCTTTCTTTTTCATTAACATTACAATACAACATTGGAATATGTATGTCTTGTAGATGTGGCGTTGTAGCAAAAAAAGTCAGGAAGAAATACTCCTTAATAGATATTTTTAACACGTTGTTAGCTTCACTTGTAGGTATATGTATCTACAGTGTAGACTGTACATACATACCTACATGTCAAGCTATATGTACATTATATATATTGTATATAGTATTTGATAGATTTGTATGAATGTAATCTTTATATATATGAAATTGAGTTGTGTGTGTGTGTGTGTGTTCGTAATTTTTATTTTATTGGATATACGTGGGGTCACGTGGATGGTTCTAAGCTTAGTTGGACCCGCTCAGTGAGTAGAGATCCGATTCGTTTGTTTTACCTGGCGCTAAAAGCTTATAATAAACGACGCCTTTCCAATCCCGCAATACACACAGCATCGCCTTATTGCGCGTTAATCCGGGATTCGCTACTGTCTGTGGAGCTTGACTACGCTTCTTTTTTGCACATTGTTGTCGTAGGTGATCCATTTTTCATCACCAGTGATCAATATTTTCAAAAATGGTTCGGTTTCATTACGTTTCATTAGAAAATCGCAAATGAGTACACGATTCATTAGGTTTCCTTCAGTGAGCTCGTGTGGTACCCAAATATCGAGGTTTTTTTTATATAGCCAGACTTTTTAAATGGGTCAAAACTGCTTTGTGTTCAATCCTCAATTCCTCGGCTGTGTCTTAACTATTATTATGCCGATTTTGCTCCAATTTTTCAAAAATGACATCCACTTTATCCGTTTGAGGGCGACCAGAGCGAGCTGCATCTTTGACATCAAAATTACCGGACTGAAAACGTTTGTACCAACTTTGTGCTACTCTTACTGACACAGCATTTGGTCCATAAACGTCACACATTTTTTCGCTGTTTGAGTCGCGTTTTTCCTTTTTATTTGTAATAAAACTTCAGAATGTATCGAATATTTACGTTAAATTCACTTATTTTGGCTGAGAGAAAAACTATTAAAAAATGGTGGTAAAGTGTTTTTTACTTTATATTTTTAGTTTTGTTAATGTCCTTTATGTATTGATATTAAAACCAGACAGATACAAACAGTACAACCAAAGAGATTTTTGTTCAATTTTATACAAACAAAATACGTAGTAACTTTTTAAACGGATGATAACGCATGTGTGTTTTGTGGTGCTTTGTGGCATTATTTGGGGAAGGCCTACGTTCAGCAGTGGACTTGTGAAGGGCTGTAATGATGATGATAATACATAAATATCAAGATCATGAACTAGTATTCTCGCTAGAATCATCATAACACATAATCAATGTGTGTTTTAAAGTTATTTTAAACTTATTAATTTTATTAAATAATTTTTAAACTACACTACGGATTACTTAAACACTGAGGGTTGCGTATGCGATATACTTTATGGTAAATGGCGCTTCGTTTTTCTTTTTCGGCCTAGCCTAGAATAAAAAAAAATGTACACAAAAATTAAGAATAACTCTTAATTATTCATTTCTTAAAATGTAAATGCAATACTTTTCACTGCATTTTATACTTTAAAAATAAATTGAGTAATTATTAAGAGAACCTAACTATCAATAACTAAATAAGAAAAGACTAATAGTTTTATAAGCGATTGGAAAATTGTTTACCTTGAACGTTACCGGGTTTGATATTGGCACAAACTTGGTGTACAACTCTTTCCCTTGCTTTAGCAAAGTCGTAACATTCGCCGTGTTCTGAAATAAACTACGAATATATATTTCCCGCTGGCTGCGGCGAGTTCGAATCCCGTACGAAACAACCGCAAAGTGATCTTATTTCACTTAGCGGTCAGCCGCCGTAGAGGTTACATCACCTGAAGATGCCTCGTGTAGAGGCGAAACACGAGTCTTATTATCGTCGATGGTGTGTCTTTCCCAAAATAGTGGTGTTGGGAGTAGTGGTGTTGGGATTTTATTTAATTGAGCGGATGGTTGCAAAGTAATTATTAATATCTTTATTATAATGGATTTCCGCAAAGTAACGCCTGATTATATCAATTATCTTAAACGACTCTTACAAGACTGACGTCACGAGATGTGAAGGAACTAAATTAATAGGTACTGATCACTTTTATATGAAATTTTATTCATGATCATTAATCTGGTTGTCAAGTGAGACGATTATGATAAATTCATGGTCCAAGTCCAGATCGCTTACGATCTGATGTCAGAACGTAAAAAAGACGGTTAAGTACGAGAAGGACTAGCGCATTTAGAGTTCCATTGAGACATAAAATAGTATTTTAAAAGTTTTGAGTACCGAAAAAAAATTAAAATAAGATTTTAAATTGCTGTGTTTCGTATAGAAAGTATAGAGAACAGGAGACGCTTTTAGTGGAAACAAGGCATTATGTCTTAGACCTCAGGGGTGTTAACACATCTGAATTTTGATTCTCAATCGAGGATAGATGTAAATGTCTATGGGCCATGGAATCTACTTACCATCGGGTATACTGAATGTAAAAAGAAACCACACATTAAAATAAGAAGCCATAGAAACAGTGCCATAGGAATTAACTAATAAAACGAAAAATCCGGTAGTGTCCGTAAGAGCGTAGAGAACTTAAACTAAAAACAGTGCGAGAAGGTACTTCGTACTCCGTTAGCCAAATTCACCTATTATAAGCGTGGAGAGTATGGAAAACTCTTTCTAAATTGTAGAAGATCCATGCCATGTATCTTACGCAATAATTTCATTTCTGCTTAGAAATTTCTTAATTTCTAAAAATTTTAGATTAGGTCTTTTAAACGTAATGATGCTTTGGTTATTGAGAATCAAAATGAGTGCTCGAAAGATTAAATATTTTATCTCTTTATGTTATCGAGTTACGAGCCTTTGTTTTATATTTTTTATAGCTGTACTTAGAAAAATGGTCTTCGTGAACAGAAATTTATTTCATCTTTTTACGATGCTTTTAACATCATATATCTAACTTACAATACACAAATTGAGCAAACATAAGGTATTATAGCAGCTCTTTCGATTTGCATTGAGCATTAAGATGGACTCACTTTGATATTTTCTTTGGTGGAAAATTCCCTGATTTGATCGTTAAAATTGTAGTTTGCAGCAGCACTGCACACTGGATTCGTGTAAGACAGTAAGAAATGGCCTAGAAAAAAATAGTGGAAGCTACTGCGACATAATAACGACATGATAACACGGATTAAACACAGACACAAACGCACAAGAAAAATCGCGTGTCGCTCACGTCACATTAAACTGCGCGTGTTGATACAGTCCTATATAAAAATGGATCTGAATAGAGGGGGCAGTTTGGATGACAATTTGATAGGTGAAACAATAGAGGGGTCTAAGATGTGGTCACAGCTTGTTGAGCCGGTTGCGAAGCTGTTCCATTGTTCGTAATTTTAACGATGGTCATGTCGGTTGCTGATTGTTATACGGTGGATGAGCTTTTGTCTTTGCTATTTACAAATTTCCCTTACGCGTTTCCTTTGAGTCTGTAATGTGTATTTTCACTTATTTCAACTAGTGCGAACTGAGTGTAATTTGTATTCTCACTACTTCTGCTTTAATACGATCTAAATCTTTGTAAACATATTTGTTTCCATTGTGAACCCTTTCGCTGTCCCGTGCACTACATATAGGTTATTACTATTATCTTGTTATTATGTCTGAAAACCGAATAGTGAAAGTGTTAATAGGGAGTTTATGAACTTTTTGACAAACAGGATATATTTTAGTAAGAGTTTATTACGATTGACGATTAACGAAAACTAGCTGGTTTGCTATGTAAAACATATATCCATTAATGCGGTTTACATGCAAGTCTACTGATGGTATTATCCATTGTATTATATTTCCGAAAAAAAACTGTACCATCGAAACAGGCCGCCATCGGTGATCCCGTTATAATAAAATCAATCGAATCATACACGCTAAATGCTTATTGAACCTGACACGTATACTTCAGGACTGCTGGCAGCTTGATAACAGATGGCAGACCTCTTTTTCTGTCTAAGAGTTCTTCTGCATAAGTATCCCTTTTGCTTATTTCATGATAAATTAGTTTCTAAAATTTACAAGTGTGGTACATAGTAGTAATAGTGTTACTGACACCGAACTGGATATCTAAACGAGCCTTAAATTTCACATTACGTAAGTGACCTAAGCTTGAGTTTCGCAGGCACTACTAATATTGTTAATTACAAATTTTTGTACGTGGTAGAGCCATGCTGCAGCTATATTTTGATTATTGGTTACAACACGAATGGGTCCGCTCGACCGGGGAAGGGCCACGCTCTCACAGAATACCAGCGTAAAATAGTAGCTTAATACTGCTGTGTTTCGTTTGGTGAGTGCAGAGATCCGGAGACCCTTTATTACTGGAAATGAGTCATTCCATCTTAGTACTCAGCGGTGACAACTCATCTGCCGTGTTGATTCTTAATCGAGGATAAATGTAGATGTCTATGACCACAGCATCAAACGTCATCTAAACGTGATTTTTAAACTTTTTGACCTCAACTAACAGAGAGAATGTCGAATACGCGTGACATTGCTTGGTCATCTATCAAAGATTTTGAATTAGGGGACTAGGTTAATTTTTGGGTCTGAAATAGATGACGTGCTTTAAAATAATGGACGTGTGACAAACTTATATACACCGGATGTAAAACCCAGACCGGCGACGTGCAGCAGCTTCAAAGGTGCGAGACGTCTGGTTCTGGTCTGGAATCGTCGATCTGCCTGCCTTCTGCTTAAACGGTTTAGATTTACGGGCAGATAAAGAAGTGAACTTGTCATATTTTTGAGTAATAAGTTATAATTTGTAACTCTTCTTCTTTGTACTTACACTTCTTTAACTACATGTTTTTTTTGTATGTATGTTACGCGATCTCTAAGTTAATTTAGAACTGATTTTGATGATTATTTTCTATTAAATATGAACTTGAGTGGCAGTCTCATATGTATTTGGTGAAAATTTTTTACCCCTAAGGTTGGCAAAATAGGTGATAAAGTTTTAAAGGCATTTAAAAATATCGTATCGTAAGTCCACTGCGAAACAAAGGGCTCCACTGGAGATTGCCTCATAGAGAGGATCTTTGCCATAGTTGCTACGCTTGGCAAGTGGGTTGGCAACCGCATTTTTTTATTTTTTGTCATTATTAGGAAGATGCTGCTGCCCATCTATTTGTTTTTCTCTGTCCCCTTTTACGACACCCACGGAATAATATGGGGTAGTGGATATTCTTACACCGCCACTACACGGTATTTCTCGGTCCATTTAAAGCACAGAAATTTAAATATAAATAGAAGTCGTAAAAGCGCTTGACCTTGTCACCGCACATGTGACTCGTAGGCCACAAGCGCGCGAGGAGCGTTTGTTTCGGTCATCAGTACTGTTTC
>DWHP01006380.1:0-11440 GCA_018247895.1 Parnassius honrathi | reverse complement strand
ACATTTAACCCCGCTAATTTTAGACCTATTTCAGTACTATCAACTCTCAGTAAAATTTATGAAAAGATAATTTTAGATTGTTATTGTTTTTAATAAAAATAAATTACTCCATAAAAATCAATTTGGTTTCACAAGCGGTCGCTCGACGACTGACGCAGGTGTCGAGCTTATGAAATATATTTTTAATGCCTGGGAGAGTTCACTGAGGTATGGATGCCTTAGGTATTTTTTGTGATCTTTCCACAGCTTTCGATTGTGTTCATCGTAAGATATTAATCGGGAAACTACAACATTACGATGTCAAAAATATTGCACTTAGACTTATTATTTCATATTGAAATAACAGAACTCAAAAAGTTTTTATGAATGGTAAAGGTTCCTCCGGATCAGTAATATCAATGAGCGTTCCTCAGGGCTCGATCCTTGGCCCATTTCTGTTCTTAGTCCATATTAATGACTTACTTTATCTTGTAGGGGACAATCACGATATAGTATTATTTGCTGATGATATCTCATTCATTTTCAAACTCAATCGACGGTCAATTAATTTTGACAAAGTAGATAAGACTCTATCAAAACTAGTACATTGGTTTAACGCTAATAACTTACTCTTAAATAAGCAATAAGACAAAATATATTAAATTTACAATACCTAATGTTAAACATTCAAATACCAATGTTCTCTTAAATGGGGAAGAGTTGAGTCTTATGGATACCACTGTTTTTCTTAGTATTACTATTGACGTTAAGCTTCAATGGCACCCCCATATCTAATAAAATTAGCAGCCAGACTTAGTTCTGCAGCATATGATGTAAGAAAGATTAGAAGTCTAGCCAGTTTTGAGACACCTAGATTAGTATATTTTAGTTACTTTCATAGCGTAATGTTTTATGGAATCTTACTATGGGGTAATGCGACTGACATTGAAGTCATATTTGTTTTGCAAAAGAGAGCCGTACGAGCGATTTATATCTTAAATTGTAAGGAGACTCTTAGGGAAAAATTTTAAAAAATAAACATATTAACTTTGGCATCGCTATATATTTATGAAAATGTAATGTGTGTACATAAGAACATAAATAGCTTTCATAAGAAAAAAGATGTTCATACTTTAAACACTAGGAATAAACATAAGCTTGTAATACCAGTTACTAGAATCCGCAGAATTAGTAATTCATTTAAGGGGTCAATGTATTTTATAACAAAATCCCGGAAAATGTAGAAAATTTGTCATTTAAGAAATTTAAATGTTTTATTAAAGAAAAATTGTACAAAAAGGGTTATTATAATACCAATGAATACATAAATGAAAATAACCCCTGGAAATGAGGTGACCGCCACCATGCTGGTTCTTTAAAAATTCATACAAAAATGTACAACATAAATTATTGCTGGTTCTTCCCAGGACAAATTTTTTTTGCGTACTTGTGGTACATAAAAAATGACTTTCAATATGTACTATACAATAATCTATATTGAATAAAATCATTCATTTCATTTCGGTTGACATTTATGGATTTATATAAATTGTACATATGTACTATGTGAATTATTTTGGAAATATAATAAAGAAGTAAAATTAAAGTCTATCTATACATCTACCGCTTGGCACAGGCCTACTCTCACTACTGAGTGAGATTTCATTGATTGAGAATTGAACTTGGGCGAGAGGCGTCACCTTTCTATATTTCCATTAACATAGTAAATCTGCACTAAAACTGCAATAAACAATTTTACTGGCACTGTTGACAGCAAAATTACGTCGGGCGCTTAGTATTGGGCATTTTAACATTTTTATAATCAATTTTTTGATGTGATGTACTAGGTACGTAGTTATGGAGGATCAATATCCATGAAGAATTTAGAGGAGTCAGATGGAGATCTGGACAAGAAGTACACGAGTACGTACAGCACTTTCGGTGAATACAAAACCCGGCCACGTCTTACCGCAAAGTATACAACTTTATACGCCGACAGCTTAAGCAATTATACGCCGCCTAAAGTCAGTATTGGTGAGTATCTTTTACCTTTTAGATAAATCATAATCTTTTAAGGTGAACGCACACTTATCTCAGCCGATCGCATCGAAGGAATCGAAGTCAAGGAATCTTCGTACACATATCCGCACTGAAAAACTTGAGCGTACCGAAAGAATCGTCCGCGCCGAAAAAATCGTTTCCATTTCCTTTATAGCTGTCGCATTGTAATTACATGTGAATTGTGATGGATCTTAATGAGGTTTTTATTGTCAGTGCTTTATTAATGGAACATGAAGAAGGTACTAATTGAATAAAATTAAAATAACTCCTTTTTGGAAAAATTAAGAATTTATACTCGCACGTCGCTCTGTCGCACGCAACTCTCAGAATGCGAGCGCATCGATCGATTCGATTCGACCGCGTCTCCCGTGCCGAATCTGATGACGTAAACCCAATTCGTCTGGGATTTCTGGGGTTCTTCCTGATTCGAACGGTTCCACGCGGCCAGGTGTGCAAGGTTTCATATGATTTCATATAAAGAATTTAAAAATTTGTTTCCTTCGACGCTTTCGGCTCGTATAGTGTGCGTTTGCCATTAACCTCTTACGTATTTCAGCCGCCAGACAGCACTGCAAGCACTGCTGTGTTTCGGTCTAAAGTGGTACCTACGGGTTGTGAGGCAATCCATCTTGGTCTTCGGAAGGACTACGCATCTGTACTCTGTAGCTTTCTTCATTTCAAGTTGGTTGAAACTATCTGGTGACGCGTGGTTTTAATTGGTATAAAGTGGACTATAATATGTAGTTGGAATTGGATTCCGTTGAGATTTGCAACCGACACATAAAACTGAAGGTACGCACCTAGAAAAACATCGTCAGCTTCCTTCGTACCTACTTGAGATTGACACTTGCGTGGTACATACACTCCTAATCTTCTTACGCGATTTACACTTATTTGATACAATTCATATTTTTAACTCATATGGTAATAGAAGTATTGAGTTATTAAACCTTTAAATACGCCTAGAATAATTAAACTTTAATACTAAGGAGTCCTGTACCTATTAAAGTATAAAGAAATGTTTATTGAATTAAAATTTCATTTTAAAGATTTACCTTTTCCTCGCCGATTAGCACTTTATCAAGGAACACTATTATCCTCCCATTTTCACTAAAAATCTTAGAAAAAGGATACATTTTAACAGACACCTAACGTTCATGGACACAACAAAAACAAATATAAACATTAAAATGTGAAGTGAAGTTGCAAACGAATTGCCCGCACCCCACTCGCTAACGCACTTCTAAACAACTTCAGGGCAATGCCCAGCTTGTGGTTCCGTAGTAATTGCTATATAAACATTTCGTAGTTATATTCATTAGAGAAGATTTTGCCATAGGTTAGAAAGGGAGCGATCGTCTTCTCGAAAGCCCGGTAAAAAGCCAATGCGTGCGAGAGAGACGACAAAATCAACTCCTTGCTTTCATTAATTTTGACAGTTCACTGTATTTCGAATTGAAAGCAAACTGCCTAGTGTTGACGTTACATATTATATGCTACGATATCATGCCCTGCTTAGAAAAGAGGAGCGCGCAGGAAATTTGAAATAGTTTGAAACAGTTTACGAGTTATTTTATTAGTTGATATTATTGATTGAGCAGTTTGATAGAGCAAGTCCGGCTTCTGGGCATCTATGGAGGATTCGCCACTGTGTATGGGGCATTGGAGTATGATAAGAAGGGGTGTCTTCCAGGGCGATTGTCTGAGTACAATCTGGTTTTGCCTCTCTTTGAATCCTCTCAGTACTTTATTGGAGGGATCCGGGAGAGGGTTTCAGCTTCGGAAAGGAGGTACAAAAGTGACCCACCTTTTTTATATGGATGACCTCAAGTTATTCGCCGCCAGTCGCTCCCATCTTGTGGAATTACTAAATATCACTTGTGAATTTAGCAATTCTATTGGAATGGAGCTGGGAACGAATAAGTGTGCGATCCTCCATGTTCAAAGGGGAAGGGTTTGCTAACTCCGAGGGCATAGACTTATCTATGCCCGTCAATTTAAGGACCCTTTCCGAAGCTGAAATATATCGATACCTGGGTATGTCACAGAACATCGGTTTCGATAAGGCTGGTATGATACAGTCAGTTTGCGACGTGACGTCTGACGTAACGCTTGACCAAAGTGCTTAACAGCCTTTTGCCCGGTGTGAATAAGACACACGCATATAACGGTTGGGTCATGAGCACGTTATGTATACCTTTGGCATACTTAGGTGGACTCAAACTGAGCTTAACGCTCTGGATAGAAAATTCCGCACTACTATGACGTCCCATAGGGTGCATCACCCGAGATCTTCGATTATGAGGCTTTACTTGCCGCGGAAATATGGAGGGTGTGGCTTTTTAGGCTCGCTTACCATGCATAGTCGCGAAGTGTGCAGCCTCCGTAACTACTTTCTGACGATATCGAATGATCCATTCTATAGAGACGTGATTTCTTGTGATAAAGGGCTTACTCCTCTATCCTTAGCCAACTAGCAATGGCAAGACCCGGCAGTACAGAGTTTTTCCGACCGGGAGACCGTATGGAAGGATAAGGAGCTCTACGGGAGGTTCTACAAGGCTCTATAATCTTATCTATGTGTCTCTATGATCTCATGAGCCTTTTGTAGACACAGTTGCCTCCCTCCACTGGCTACGTTTTGGTGACCTCTTCGGGGAAATCGAGGGTTTTGTTTGTGCAATACAGGATCGGGCTAATAAGACCAACAAATATCGGAGATACACCCTGAGGGCCATCCCATAGGATGTATGTCCCATATCTAATCTATATGTGTACACCGTCGACATCTGTTGAGCTTGTCGCCCTCCCGATGAGTCACTCCCTGTGAAATGCAGTCTCGTGGACCGGAAATTGCCGTATTACAAGTACTTGCCGAAAGCCGTGCTCGAAAATAACCGCGCCAGGCTCTACTGGGACCGGGCCAGCATCACAGACAGGACTTGTTGCGAATAAGCCGGATATTGTGCTGATGGACCGGGCACAGTCAAGGATATTTTTGGTCGACATTACCATTCCGCCGAAAGCCGATACAGATAAGCGAACAAAATATCTATCTGGACCTGGCTTACGAGGTAACTGACATGTGGGTCGTTTCTGCAAACGGGTTAATCCCAGTCAGCCTCTCGGGTCATCTGTGGCGGCTGGGACTCCGTGACGAAACGCTCCGGGCTCAAATGCAGAAGACGGGGCTCCTCGATACCGCCCGCATCGTCCACCGGTTTCTTTCCCTTTCCCCCTAACCCTCAGTCTCCCCTGCCGAGGGCTTCCATCTGGTTGGGTGTTACGGCCCTGAGTTGCCCAGACAAGGGTTGACTAGGTTAGGACCCATGAATAACCAGCTCGACGAGCAATAAAGGCGAGAGCCCAATGGCTTATGGAGAATTATTCCTTTAGTGGCGGACAAATAAGCAAGCACCACTTATCGATTTACGGAGGTAGGGTTGACCACGGGGTACCTGTAATGCATGTAAGTAGTGTGTATACGTTGTAACCCGACAGCCCCGCTGATCCAGGACTGCCGATCCAAAAGCGCTGCTACAAAGGACGCACTCACTTCCGGGCGCCGAACTCCAGTCTAACGTCACTTAGCACAAAACTATAGTCAAGGTGATGTATAATCAAAGTTAAGAGTTCTATCGAACAAGCAAATTCACTTCGTACTATATCAAAATGCTACGTAAGCTACACATCAGTGTCAAAAACAGCACAAAAGTTCCTTTAATCACTACAAATAACACGTTCGAATCTTCTAGACTATAATACTATAGCGATTCCGTGCAATATCAAAACGTCGCGCAGACTACTAGTCGACACAATTAACAGCAAATGAAGTTAAATTAATCACGCAATCTCAAACAAAAGTCTAGTCAAGTATCTTAATAGACTAACACTATAGTGGCCGATCACTTTAACGAATTTTAACTTCGCGACGCGACGAAACAAGGGTGCCGGTTCAACCGACTACAAACAACGTTTCGCGGGTGCGCTCAAAAGGGACTAACAAAGGAGACTGATCTAGCCTCGCTTGCAGCGAGGCCTGCGCTGGCGACCCTCTCCCCGCACCCCTGCTCTCAAGCCCGTTTTTTATCGGGCGCAAACAATATGTATTGTTTATTATATATGTATTTTTTTTATCCTCTCCATTTGATTATTGCACCGCCTCCATAATGTCTATCTCTTTTAAGCCTAATGGTTGACTGGGAGAGAATGCCCTATGGCATTAAATCCGCCATATGTACTACTTTGTGCATGAAAGCATAAATAAATAACGGAAATGCGAAGACGAATAAAAACACGGCGCCTAACACACTTTTGACACTTGCAATAAACAAGAAGATAAGGCTGCACACGATTAGTTCCGATTATGGCTGCGCGCAGAGATATTTGATAGCTAAATCACTCATTCTTAATCCAAATTCTTTAACTTTCAAAGTTTCCAAACAATTGTCCATATATAAGTTGAACAGCCACAGAGACGCTACAAAACCCTGTCTGGCATCGTTATGATTGCCAAACTATTCCGAGTCCTGACACAGGCACTAGAGTCCTAAATAGAGATTTTAATGCCTGTATCAACCCAGTACTTAACGCTTACGGGCCCAGTGTTTATCATAAAGTAATCCTGTCAACTCTGTCATAAGCTATTTTCAAGCCCGTTAACACAGAACTCTCTCTGCCTTTTAGCCAAAAACTTGTCTGTAATCATGGGCATAGAAAACACCTGATCCGTACACCTCATTCCCTTCTAAATTCAGCTTGCACATTCAAAATTTTTCCATTAGTTTCTTTTATAACTTTTTCCATCAACACCTTGCCATACGGTTTTCCCACAACGCTAAGCACACTGATGCAATGGTAGTTTTTAGCGTCCTGCTGTGATCCTTTTTCTCTTATTGGGAACATAACGGCTTTGCACCAGTCTGCCGGTACTACTAGCTTTAGTTTCCAAAATAAATTAGGTAAAATGTCACCATTTCTTCTCCAGCCTCTAGCATTTGCAGTGAAACTTTTATTATACCTGACTGCTTTACCTGCTTTCATGATTTTTATTCCTTTTATTATTTCGTCTATACTTATCTTGCTACCTCTTTCTCGTTCTTTCGAAATGTCTAGTTCATTTATGTCACATGTGTTCTAACTCAAACACTTCTATTCTATTTCCTTATGGTAAAGTGGGCGCCAAAAGCAGATTTTTCACGCTTTATAGGTGCGCAGAAAATAATTTTTTGTCATTAAAAACTACGAATTCACATTTGCTTAAATTCATTATAAAAGTTAAAGATTTTTCTTAGTAAACTTTGTTGGCTAAAACACGATTGACACATTTTAGCTCGATAGAAAAAGATTGCAGTTTCCTCAAAAAAGTGAAAAAGCAGTTTCATTAAATGTAATGAAATCAATTTCAATTAAATTCAGGCTTTGTTTTCACCAGTATATAAGTGAGTGAATTATGGGTTTATTTTTCAACAAAAGAGTATATACCATTTTAAAAAGAAATATCAGATAAATATTGTGCGATTAAATAGCGTGCGGGCCGACCGAGCACCCATGTACAACTTTACGCACGCCCGCTGTTATCGTATAAACATAACTATATATTTTTTAAAATATTGGTAACCGTGGTATGCCATTGAGAGGTAGTGATAAATTAGGCATCCAAACCGGTTTGGATGCCTTCTGTAGTCCTACTATCCACTCAAACGGTGAGCTAGTAGCAAGTAATAAACATGTAAATATAGGTGCAAAATATGTTTATAATACAAACCGATAAGCAAAAATTTGGTATAGGTATGAGTAAAGTGACCATTTATTTTTTTCCTTAAAGCGAAACTTTTAAAATTATTATAGGTTTAACACTTTTGACTGTCTTCTTGGTCTAATGGTTGTAAATGCAATTGCTGTTCATGTCGTTCCGGGTCCGAAACCCGAGCCTGGCTAAAAACGAGCTATTGGTTTTTCTGTCACAAAATTCTCGTTAGCAGCCCGGAATATTGATTTTTAACTCAATGAGGTTGGCGGGGTTTCACCACCGTATCTCCGGAAGCACGTAAAGCCGTTGGTCCTGCGCCTGATCTCTCTCCCGTCGTCTGTGATTACCGTTCCATTGGACTATAAGAGTAAGGGAGTAGGGTAGACCTGTGCTTGCGCATACACTTGGGCAATATAATCCTGACTTGCTCAGATGGCTATTCTCCGTTGAGAATAGCCACCGTTACCAAAATTTAATCTGGAACGCTTTATAATAGTTTTAAAAATAAAACACATGTTTGAATATTTTAATGATCAAAAGTGAGAATGAGAACTTTGAATCGTATAAAAACTGACAGCTGGCTTTTTTAATTTTTCTGAACAGCAAATACGTACTAATTAGAAATCAATTATGTTATTTGATAATTTATTGTAGATTAATTAAAAATTGTCACTTCGTAACTTTATGTTCAAAAGTGTAGGTTTTCAGAATAATCACGTAACTAGTCAGGCCACGCTGGCAAACATGGTACGCGCGGTGTTATAATGATGGCACGGGTGACAGAGTTTGAAGGATGCTTCGCTTTTGTTTCTCAAAGCGGGACATTTTTACGTATTTTAGGGACAACGGGACACAAACTTAAAAAAAACTTTAAATCGGGACCGCCCCGCTTAAAGTGGGACGTATGGTCACGTTAGATATGAGGGAACTCGTATGTAACAGATATACTTTGACAAAGTGACGGCTCCGTGGCGTACTGGCATCGCAATGAGTGGCTGCGCTGGGGGCCGCGGGTTTGAATCCCGCACGGAACAAGTATTTATATGGCCTATAAATAATTGTTTCGGGTCTGGATGTTAATCCTTGTGCCATTTATGTCTGTAAACTGCCTCCACGATACAGCAGAAAATCCTAGTGTACGTTGTAGGTTATAAAAAATACTGGTAAATTACTACTATGCTTAGGCTGCCTAGTTTATTTTTATGTTGAGAAGTACTTCATCATTGTTTTATTTGGGCGTCATCGTCCAAGACGCTTGGAATAAAAATTTATAAAAAATAAGTATTTGTTGGTACTTATTAGTCTTCAAGAAGCGCACTGGACGATAGTGTCTAAATTAAATAATGATGAAATACTTTTCAACGTGAAAATAAACTCGGTACATAACTCGGTACAGGTATGTAGTTAATTTTCATGTTGAAAATTAAGTATACGTCGACTCGTCAGTATGTATCTATAGGCATAGGTACGAGTAGTATCATGTTGTATCTGTCCATAATATAATATATGTATCGCCACACGAGATGGCTCTTTTGGTGCACCCGATTATTATCTGAAATTATTTTATAAGTAAACGTTGGTTATATCAATCAATTACAATATATTTGTTTACTACGAGATGTATTCAACTATTAGTGTGTTATGAAGTACTCCAACACTTATGAAAGTGCAATTTGCAGCTTGTCGCTAGGCTTGGGCAAAAATCGTGGAGTATCGAATTCGTATTAATTTCGATATATTTTAAAATGTTTTATTAATCGACATAACATTAAGCAACAAAAGAAGCTACAAAAATATTCATGTGTCGTTGTCGTTTTTTTTTCGTCATCCAACCGTCCAGTAATACCATTTTGAGCCTTATCGTACTACATTATGCAAAACATGACGATATATTCATCACGTGAAAATATCGATACTGTTTAAAATATCGATACGATATATATCGATATAGCTTTTTATTTGCCCATCCCTACTTGTCGCTATTGCTACATGAGTAGATATCAACGGAATATTTATGAAGTGTAGACGTAAGGAGAACGTATGAGAGACATAGGAGAATAGTCGAAAAAGTGACCATCTGTAAGCAATAAATAACAGTTCAAAAACTCTCCACAACAGCGCTCGAGTAGCTACAGGGATGAAATGAACTTAGCAGTCGTCGACGGTCTGAAGTATGCTAAACTGCTCAGTAGCTCTAAAATCTAAAATAATTTTATTTAGTAAATATAACCTCGAAAAGTCGTCTATCCCATTAATAATTTTCGGCGCGTTCTGTAAAATTTACCAAGTAGCTATAGTGGCGTCACCCTTATTTAACGGTTTTCTATCTATGGACACTTTTTAATACAGTCTGTACTCCTTACTACTACACTCCATACTATTAACGTACACGCACTGCCCACTTCCCTGCCCAACAAGGCCGTAAATGGGTTATTACATGTGGTGAGTAGAAAACAATTAAAAATTATATGAAGTGTTGATGACAATTTTACCATACCGGCGGGAGCTGCCTGTTATTATCGCCAGGCATTTTTAAGGATTAACCGTGCAGTGGCGGTGTAAGAATATCCACTACCCCATATCGTTCCGAGGGTGCCGGAAGAAGCGACAGAAGGAAAATGAAACACAAGATGGCAGCAGCATCTTCCTGATGACTCATAAAATAACTATGGTTGCCAACTATGAAAAAATGCCCACATGAGGCAGGCCTACGTTCAGCAGTGGACTATTATAAGCTGCCTCGTTGGTCTAGTGGTTGTAGTAGTTCGACTGCTGATTTTGAGGTCCTAGGCTCGAATCCCGGGTCGGGCCAAATAATCAATTATTGAGTTTTTCTGTCAAGAAATTCTCAGTAGTTGCTAGGAGTCAGGAAGTGGGCAGTGTATCACCTCCGTGCCTCAGAAAGCACGTAAAGCTGTTGGTCCTGCGCCAGATCTTTCTCCGGTCGTGTCGGTTTACCGTCCCATTGGATTATGAGAGTGCGGGAATAAAGAGTGCACCTGTGCTTGCGCATACACTTGGGCACTATAATCCTGTCCTGCGCCGATGGCTAGCCTTCGTTGAGGTAGGCCGCTGTGGCCGAAATTCGGTCTGGAGGACATTATTATTATTATTATTATAGGCTGTATTGGATGGATGAGTTTTAAAGGATTAACAATAATACCCAACCTATTTGGAACTCATGACTATATTTAGTCAGATCATGACTTCAGGAAGAGATAATATCGTTTAGCTAATCCATTGATGCCTGTGCCTGACTTTTGATAGTCGATAAAATCGAGAAGAGGATCGGTTATTTCTATATGTTGGCCGGGATGTGACTGCTATCAGCAATAAAACTACACTTAATAGTAAATTATTAACTTTATTAAATTATTCGGTTCACTTTTATTGTATGGTGTACAATAAATAGGAAAATAACATGATCTTTAACCTTTTGAGCGCCACGCCAAAAAATGTCCTGTACGCCAAAGCGAAAAGTAAACAAAAATACCTATGAAAACAACAGTGTTGCCAAGAGTTGATATATCGATATCACAAAGTAACTTGAATTTGTTGGTTTTTTATGAAATAAAAGAGCCGTGGTAGCTCAGATGGTTATACGCTCGCGGTAAATTTCACAGTACGCGAGCAAACCGGGTTCGATCC
>DWHP01006379.1:0-11441 GCA_018247895.1 Parnassius honrathi | reverse complement strand
ACCTTAACACGCGGCCAATCATCACTCGCAGCACGCACCACACTCATATCTTTTTCTGCCGCTGCTTTAGCCAAAGATGCTCGGAGAGATTCCAAATTCTGATGAGGTTTAGCACAAACTTTCTCCTCCAAATGTTGCCATATATTATAATCCAGTATTCTTAAATCTAGACTAGAAGAGGGCCAGTCTTCATGACCGATAAAGTCAATTCCATGAGCGGTCAACCAGTTTTGCGTGCTTCGTGCCCTATGAGCTGGTGCAGAGTTCTGTTAGAATATCCAATATCTGTTTTTGAACATTGTTTGAGAAAGTTCCACTATGTTTATTAGGACGGTATTTTGGTACACCTCGGCTCTAGTTTTACACCTTTTTCAGAGAAAAATACCTCAGTTAAGCCTGAATATGAGAGTCCAAGCTAAATCATGAGTGACGAAGGATAATGTGCTCGCTGAACCCTCGAAATACGTGTGCTGTTTTCTTCACAGCAGTGGGCGCGCACCTTATCACTTTGTTTATTATAACTTTCTTCGATGTAAAAAATTTCTTCATCCGAAAACAAAATTTCGCTGTATTTAATTCCCGCGTACCGCCGTCACAAAACGCGGGATCTATTCAGCCTAATTTTTTTCTAACGCTCGTTCAAAAAATGTCCGGTCTTCTTAGGATAAGCTCTTAGTCCCAGGCCTTGATCACTCTATTGACCGTGGTTCGGCTTAGGCAAATCCGAAGAGCTATAATTTTTTGTTTACGAACAGGATATAGTTAGATTCGCGCCTTCACTGCGTTGATGACCGCGGATGTCTTAACTGTAACTGTAACTGGCCGGTCCTCTTACGATCTTCAAAGCTTGAATCTTCAGTGAATCGTTTGATAGTGCAATAAACAAATCGTAGGGTTATTTTCAATTTTTGTAGAATATTGAAAATCTCTTTTGGCGCGTAACCACAGCGGTGCAACGCGATAACCGCAACCTATCTTTCTTTGACCACTCCCTATTTAAAAATGAATGGAAATTATAAAATCTCTTTTTTATTTTCGGCAAGCACAAACGTAATATTTTTAAAATTTGTGAAGTTCATCTAGCCAGTATTCAAATTTTTTAAATAATAAGGTTTTGACAGAACTTATGACCCAACTAAGTATATGTATGTATTATTAATTCATCGTAATGTAGGGGGTAGGATTATGTTCCTAACGAGAAGTTCTTTTGGCCCAGTAGCAATACAGCTATGATAACGCTACCAATTTGCTAAAGTTTTGAATTACTCCAACCGTGGGAAAAAGTAACGTGACATATAAATGGCTAAATGGAGTGATGATTCGGAAGGCGACAGATAGCGACTTATAGAAAACTTAATTTTAGAGCAATTTATTCGTGTGTGTGGACTCTAAATCTAAATTGAAACGGACTGACTACAGTGTAATAGTTGAAGTCGGGATCGGGCAGTCAGCCGAGGGGATTGAATAAAGAAGAGAAATACCACGAATATAACATTAAAATTATGTAGATCAAAGAAGAAATAAATAACCACCAATTTTGATGATTCCTTTTTTATTTGAAAGCTTTTGCTTCTAATGTAATATATATTTGAAATCAAGATCTCTGACCAGTAGTTTTTGAATTATCCTAATAATGCGTTTCTTTAATTGTCTTCGAATGCATTGATTACGTTCTTATTTTATTTATAGATTATATTGGAGTCATTAGTACAAAATTTTTAAATTTATCACTTGTATTGCAATTAATTTTACTTACTTTCATTTCCCTGTGACCATAATGTCGTCGGGAATTAAAAAAATAGATAATTTACTTTAATTTCCAAAAATAAATAAGTCAATAAAATAAGTGGAATTTGACGCGATAAAATCCAGTAGCTTTATTCAATGTGTATTTGTTCGCAAATATGTAAGAAATCATAATTTCATTCTAGTTTTGGTGAGATAATCCCGTTTGCATGCAATAACTGAATGCGTTGTTTAATAACTACAATAATTTATAACGATTTTATTCATTTTATAACCTCGATTGTATTACAGTCTTCTAACCACTGAAAATGATTTTGTAACTCGAGCTGAAAGTTTTCGGGACTTAGGGTCAGAGTACGAGGGAACCAAGCGTTAACTTCATTTGGCGAGACCTCTCCAACTTAACGTTTAAGTACTGAGTGACTTTAACCATATTGTGCTTGCTGCCAGTTTTCACCCTTGCGATCACCGAGACATCACCAAACAGTTGCCGTCGAGTCGTCATAATGAAGTCAGTCTCACTTTTCGTCGAACCGTCTAGGCTCGACCAGGTCCACTTCCTGAGGGACCGTTTTGGAAGAAAGAGTTCATCATAGAGTCCTTCTTTCTCCATGAAGTCAGCCAGCTGCTGGCTCCTTGGGATCCACTGCTCTATTTAAAATTTCCCTACCTTTAGCCTCCGTTTGGTGAGATTCCATCATAGTATAATTTACTTATATTTTAAATTAGGTTATACGGCTTAATTAGCCAGTTAATTAGACGGTTGGCCTGTTAGTAAAACCGGCATTAGAGTAAGCCTATAAGATTAACGATACTACGTTTAACTTTAACTGTGCACTGCACTAGTAACATGGTGGGTATATGAGGAAGTATCAAATCATTTAGTGAATTATGAAGAAATAGATTGTGCTTGAAGTTTCTCTGCGTTATACAATCGGCGGGAAAAATAATCACATTAAAGGCAGAGTAAGCGATATAGAAACCGGCTCAATAAGTTGAAGTTGCAATAGACATGTTAATTATCGCTATGAACCGACAATCTTTGGGGGAGGGTCCGTAAATTGCAAATTACCTGTAAGTACGATATAAGGTGGTCTTTTATTAGATGGAGTGACACCCTATTAAAATACACATACGCAAGTCGTATTTAAGCAGTTTTTTTTTAAATAAAAAGGGTATTTCAGGACCGTGCTTAGCGGCAATCTATGGACACCTACAGTTTGCCCCCGGGTACAACTTATTTCTTTTTAACCGTTACTAATAAAGTAAAATCATATCACGTTGTAATCCTCAGACGCACATCGCCAAATCGTAAATGTATAATGTGTAAATGTGTAATCGATAGTTGTAATGATAGTTGCGGTTCTAAATGTTGAGGCGAGAGCATGAATTTTACAACGTTCAAATAAGTTTGAATTCCTTAACCTTAACATAAGATCAAAGGGTACAGTTTGACGTGGTAAGAATTTGCTGAGTAAGGGAACGGACACAACTGGAAGCTTCTCAAAGAGGGCTTGCCAAACTTCAATTAGCGTCCGTTACTAAAACTAATAAGGAGAGTGGAGAGTAAAATTAAATTACTGAATTTGCTGTAAAAGCTACATATGTACAAGGAAAAAGAAACTTTGAGTCCAGTTCTCTTTTTTATATAATTAGATTTGAAAAACGAGTAAGTACACAATCTGTCTGATGCTGTTATGTTTTCGACATTTATCCTCCAGATGTTTTCACTGATGTAAAAGAATCTCCATTTTTGATTACTCGACTTACGAAATACGGCGAAGGTTTATGCCAATACAATAATTACACAAAATTTATTCCTATTAAATTAAGAACATGGTTTGAGGTGTCGTTCAACTATAATGAATGATTAAAATTTCACGTGGTAGAGCTACGCTGCAGCTATACTATGGTTGTAGCACGAATGGATCAGCTCGGCCGGGGAAGGACCATGCTCTCACAAAATACCCTTTTACAGAAAACGAGACGTTCCGTCTTAGTCTTCGGGGGTGACAAAGCATCTGCTTTCGATTCTTGTTCAAGGATAGATGTAGATGTCTATGGGCCACAGCATCCACTTACCATCAGGCGGACGGTGTGCTCGTTTGTCACCTTTATTTTATAAAAATGATAATTTTTACTAATAGTACAATCTACAAGTGAAATATTTATCGAATAAACTAAACCAATGGATTGATTTCAAGCAATTTTTTATTTTTTAACCACAAGAGAAAATAAATTAAAAGTCTTCTGGGATAAGCAATTGCTGAAACAACCTTAGCAAATTTATCGCCATTAAATCACGGCAATTCATTTGCAACAATGTGGGACGAATGGTGCGTTAACTATTTACCCATGCAAATACATTTTGTCTTCACACGCTTTTAGCTTTATTGCTTCGAGCGGTAGATTTACGTGATTCTTTTTTGTAGTGTGTTTGCTTTTTTATTTGTTGCTAACTTTAATAAATTGCTTCCGTTCCTTTTTACAACGAACCACATTTAGCAATACTGTGCCGTATATATATATAACCATAGAACGTAAATAGCAAAGCACGTATAGCAGTGCTTTGCTATTTACGCTCTATGGTTGTAGTGAATGGGTAAAAGTCTCCACACTGTAAAATCACTCGTTGTTAAGAATGAAATAAAATTTGCACTCATTTAATAAATATTTCAATTAAAATTGCACGATGAGAATGAATAGTATGAAGTCGGTGCGTTACTCCTTTTATACACTATGTTTATACTATATTTTATTACTGTTTTGAGTGGGCTAAGGTCTAGAATTGCTAAGTCCACTAGACAAGTTAGTATATTCTCTTCGAACTGTCAAACTTTTTATACATGTAGCATGTGGGTCGGGTTGGTTGACTACGCAAAATAAACTTTCTGTCCCGCTTATGAGTGAATTCGTCTGTCTTCATACAATGTACTCGATATATTCTATTTCATAGACATACAAATTTTCCTTCACTGTCGAGTACAATTAACTATTTTATTAGTCGGTGTAGATCAAATTCGGGCGCTAATGTCAAATTTATAGCAAGAAATTAGCGATTTAGTTATTAATATAGTTTATTATATTAACTATAAATTATTAAAAATATATCTGAAAATTTAATGTACAGAAATGTAGTTAAGATCCAAGATAAGATCCTACACAGGGGTAAAATAAAAAAAATTGTGCAACCGACTTCAATATAAATAAAATGAGAACTTTGCCAATTTATTGATTAAAACTACTTTTACGGATTTTATCGCGTTTAATTTATTTAATTTTTAATTCGCGACGTTTCAGGTGCTTTCCAGCACCCATGTCCCAGTCCAGTCACGGGGGACTGAGATGACTGACGTCCTGGTGTCAGTGTTAACCCGGAGTACCTTCAGGTTTTTAATTATTACTTATGGTGCGATCTAAGCAGTATGAACTTACTGTCTTAAAGTCTTGCAGTGGTATGCTTGGGTTTAGTTTTAATTTTATTAATTACGGGGTCCCAAGCGGGTGGTGGTACCCAGCCTCCTTCTCTATTAAAATTAGGATGTTTTTTAATTTCAATAGCCTCACGTAACATCCTTGGTTATAATTGAGATGCAGTCTTCAACAGGTAGGCATGTAAATAGAGATTGAACATGAAAATCGACCATGGTGTCATTGTCTGTAAGACGCAGGTATTTTATCTCATTGACAAAATGGTATAAATCCTTAGTGTGTGCTCTTGTGTGTCCTCTGAGTGGTGATAATACTTTAACTAAGTGTTGGGCCAATCCGTAAGTTGGTAAAAACAAGCTGCCGAAGAAGATTCGTCAGTTCTTAATATCCGTAAAGTGTCACATTCCTCTACAAGATCCAGGAGTGTACAAGCTTGATTGTGAATGTGTTCTCTCTTATATAGGACAAACAAGAAGATCAACTAGAACCAGCGTAAACGAACATATAGCTAACGTGAAGCATCAACGTTCCGGGATGTCTGTGGTTTGTGATCATATCCTAGGCGGCCCAACCATTACATCAGATTTGATTGACTACAAATCCTCACGAAAGAACATTGATTCCTACAAAAGATGATACGTAAGGCTATTGAAATTAAAAAACATGCTAATTTCAACAGAGATGGAGGCTGGGTACTACCACCTGCTTGGGACCCTGTAATTCATCATCATCATCAACGTTACAACCTTTCACAAGTCCACAGCTGAACATAGGCCTCCCCCAAGTAATGCCACAAAGCACGGTCTTGAGCCACCTGCATCCATCAACTTCCTGCATGTCTTACCAAGTCATACCTCCATCTAGTGGTAGGTCACCTACACTACGCCTACCGGTACAAGGCTGCCACTCGAGAACCTTTTTCCCCATCGGTTATTGGTTCTTCGAGCCATATGGCCGGCCTATTGCCACTTCAGCTTACTAATCCGTTGGACTATGTCTGTCACTCTGGCTCTACTGCGGATATTCTCATTTCTGAGTTTATCACGCAGAGAAAGCCCGAGCATAGCCCTCTCCATAGTTCGCTGAGTGATCGTCCTCATACGACCGTTGAGCGTCCTCATGTGGCCAACAGTGAAAGACAAAGTCTCAGATCCGTAAGTCATCACTGGCAACACGCATTGATTGTACAATCTAGTTTTCAGAGTTTGAGGTATACCTGACGAGAAAATGTGTCGTAATTTCGTTCGTCGATTGACCTCTCGGTCGAAGTTGGACTTACCTAGTAGGACTATTTGTCCCAGGTAAACGTACTCGTCAACTACTTCGAGCATTGTTGGGAAACAAACTACCGGCATAGGTGTGACATGGACATTAAACCTGATATTTGTTTTGTCCCTAAGGCCAATCCGTTGGGTGACACCATTGAGGCCATTGAGCATGGTGCTTAGGTCCTGTAGCGTTTCTGCCATAAGGACTATATCGTCGGCAAACCGAAGGTGAGTGATGTACTCGCCTATAATGTTAATACCGTATCCTTTCCAGTCCAGTAGCTTGAAAACGTCCTCCAATACAGCGATGAAGAGTTTCGGGGATATAACGTCACCTTGTCTTACACTTCTCTGCAGTTGAATACGTTTCGAACTCTGGTTCTGTACTCGGATAGCCATCATTGCCCTACTATACAAACACTTCAGCACTTCGATATACCGGCAGTCAACTTGGCACCGCTGAAGGGACTGTAGCACCGCCAAAATTTCGACGCAGTCAAGGGATTTCTCACAGTCCAAATACGCCAGGCAAAGTTGTAGTTTGTACTCTTTGGTCTTCTGTACAATCTGCCGAAGGGTATTTATGTGGGTCTATGGTACTGAAGCCTTTTCGAAAACCGGCTTGTTCGGGAGGCTGGAAGTCATCAAGTCTGCATGAGAGACGATTCGTAATGACTCTCGAAAACAGCACGTAGACGCAGCTCAGAGGGGAAATCAGTCTGTAGTTCTTCCAGAGAGCGTTGTCGCCTTTCTCAAAGAACTAGACCACCGCACTTCTGCTCCACGTCTCCGGAGTAGTGCCATCAAGAATGACGGAATTGAAGAGCTTCTGAAGGACTTTAAGTACCGGTGTTCCACCTGCTTTCAGAAGCTCCGCTGTTATTCCATCCTCACCTGGGGCCCTGCTATTTTTAAAGTGCTGGGGAGCCATTCTAGTCTCGCTCAGGCTGACATCCGGGATATCATTGGAATAGTGTCGGATAAGACTTGTTCTTGGACCGTCACTCACACTTGCGAGTGGCTCCAACGATGATGTGTACAGCTGCCTATAGAACCTCTCCATCTCACTCAAAACTTAGGTGTCCCGAAAACGATGGTGCCACACTCAGTCTTCAGCTTTGACAGTTGGTTCTTTCTGGCAGATGGATCTCTGACAAAGACTTTGGAGCCCTGGTTCCGCTCGATCGCTTCTTCAATACGAGCAGTATCAAAGTTGCCTAAGTCCTGCCGCATGCATTTGGAGATCTGTCTGTCCAGTTGCCTGTATGCTGTCAAATCTGCTGACGATTACAGTCTCATCTCCCATCTAACAGCCATGAGATTAAGAGTGTGATCGGAGAGTATTTGTGTTCTTCTGCGACGGGTCTTGCAAAACTTAGCTCCGACCGCATGGACGGTTTCCACGAGCTTGTAATTCATATCGTCCACTGCATTGCAATCTTCTAGGCACTGAAAGCGGTTTTGTAACTCGAGCTGAAAGGTTTCGGGATTTTGGATTAGAGCACTACATATTACCGTGTAATAATTTACCACTTAATATCTAAGCTCTAGAACTTGATTTATTACTAATAAATATACTGATATTTACCCTCATTGAAAAGAAATAGTAAAACATTTCGTATAAATATACTTCAAAAGCTTTACAAAAATTATATTCAAACATAAAACGCGTATTGATTTCCATTCAACCAAAAAGTAGTTTATTCAATTAAATAGCAACCTTTTAGAATTTTCTGTTGTGTTGCCTTGTTCAAACATTTCTTATAAATATTTGTATACTTAACCTCATTCGTTATCAGATCTATTGACGTGTACGCAACTGGTACATCACCTACAAACGGATAGCGCCACGGTACGCGTGCAACGTACAGAGCCTTTGAACTTGGTTGTGGAGGCCGATGACCTCGTGACTGGCGCATCCAGGTGTGATCTTTGTTACACGTGATGAGGTAATCGACTACGATGTTGTTAACGGAGTTCGGGTGCGTTCGAACGGTGTACGATGCTAACAGGTCAAATTCCCAACATGGACCTTTCTAAAATTTTTCAAAAACAATTAACAACAATTTCAATATATTTCTTGTTTTAAAAATGCAATTCGTAAAAACATATTGAAAATATTACTCTATTATGTTTTGCAGTATATCTAATTATATTTGGTATCGAGTTTACATCAAATATTGTCACAGGTGTCCTTCGTAAATTATTTAGATTTTTTTTGAAAATCATTCTATTTACAATGACGATGAAGGGGTTATAAGTCTGGAAAGAATTCGTGTTAGCAGACTTTACATATTCTGGAAATGTTTCTTACTAAATTTCGGATTTCCTTGCAATGTTTTCCTTAACCTCATTTGAAAATCAACAATGTAAGTATCTGTAACGGCTAAAAGCCGAAATACGATTGCACCTAGGTTTGTTCGGCTTCAACTTGGTGCTGCCAAACGCTTTTGGTCAAATTTAGGTGTATTTGAATTGTTCGAATAATACACAAATTATATTATTTTATATATGCTTTCGTATTTTACAGCTTTTTTATTAAGTCACTTTCTTGTTTTTTCAATTGTCGGTTTCTCTTTCTGTCTGTCGTTTCAGCTTAAGGGGCAGTGAAATGGTTAAAGTACTTACTCTATTATATACTAATTATATACAATAAAAACTGCACTACTTTATCTTAAATAAATAGTAAGAATAATACAAAATATAAATTGTAGACATCACTTAGATCTTCAAAAATGACTAAAAACAAACGAAATTTTTAATTTTTACCACGTTTTTTTTTATATTTTTACATTGTAAGTTACATTCAAGTTTCAAGTTTCTAGCTCATCGGGAAGTTAGTTTAATATTTATTACTAAATTCTATTTAGAACGACAGAGCAACAAGAAAGTGACTTAGGAAAAACGTGGTAAAGTAGGTTTTAAATCGGAATATCAACGGTACAAAAATATCTTTTTCTATATGTGCCCGTAAAAGACTAAAACGGGAGTGCCCGTGACTCCCGTTGTAAGACTCCATCTCTTGGTGGAAGATTTGTCTTAATCATCAAGCTTCCTTGGGTCCATCGGTTTGACGTACGCACCTTTGTCGCCGCTACCCGCCGCCGGTCTGACTATTTTACGAATGACATAAACGAGAAAGTTTTGTGGCACCATCTATCGGAAACCATAAAAAAATTCTGCAATTTCCTATAGAAACAAAACCTACGGAATGATGTGGGATGGTGGATTCTACTATGCTGCCTTTACTCATTAAGCAAATTTAGACAAAATAAATATCGTATTTAAAAAGCTTTTATAAATCAAAGTTACGGTGTAGTGGCGGTGTAAGATTATGCAAGAAGCGACAGAGGGAAACTGAAACAGGAGACGGGCAGCAGCCTCTTCCTAATAACAACTCAGAACTATAAAAAACTGCGGTTGTCTCCTGCCAAGCCTGCCACGCGTGGCAGCTTTGGCAAAATCCCCCCTGTGAGGTAATCTATGAGGGCGTGGACTATAGTCGGCTATTATAGGCTGTGATGGAAGGATAAATCAAAGTTAATCATAGAGCACAGCATGAAACTCCATTTTATTTTAGTTTATTTAAAAAAAATCATATATGATTATGTACTTATTTTATGTATAATTCAACTGTTACAAGTAGTAAATGTCAGCTACCTTTCTTTTATTAAATTGGCCTCACTCGAACTAGAATAGTTTATAACGGATACACTGCTTATAAGAAGTTGATCAAAGCCGCCGATCTACTCGCAAAGTTTAAGATAAGAATACACATTCCTCATTGAGTATTCGAATTATCTCGGTTGTGTTGACACAGATGCGTTCAAAATGTATGGTGAATAACATAAGTTAAAAGCGGATTACCTCCTTTTGCTAAATTGACTTTGTTAAGTGATTGGTTTATGAAGGTTATTTTTTAAACCAAAATGTAACATGTGCATATTTCTTTCATTTGATTCAAATTATAAGCAATTAAACAAATGGTACGTGTAAACATTACACGCAGGAAGTAAATGTATGCAGGTAGTTCACCATCGCGTTTTGGGAATTTTTGGGGGTGTTCTATCTTCAGCAGTAGACTTGTGAAGGGATTTAATGATGATGATGAAGAGTAAACGTATTATTAATGTAAGAAAAGTTATAAAAGCTTTCAGTTCACTACTGGTTATCGGTCTTACTAAAAATTGTAGATTATAAAAACTTTAATTAAGTATTATACATCTTAATTAAAGAATAAAATAGAAAATGTATCTTATCATATACCAGTTTCTATTGTTATTGAGTAAAAAGAGAGAGTGAGCAACTAATAACATTTCTTAAATTAATGTCGATTTTTATGATCATGTTTAGCCTAAAATTACATGCTATTATTAAAATTCTTAACAGGACGATTTGAGCGCGAGATACTTAAAAAGCCCCACTTGACAATGAATCAGAAAGTTATCCTATTTAGTTCTTTCGTATTCTCGTATAATGACACAATCCTATAAATAAAATAAAGCATAACAGTAAAAATAGTAGGTAAATCATGTAACATTACCATCAAATGTCGCTTCTGCTTCTAACTTGTATCTGACAATCTACGATGAGCTTCGGTATCGAATATGTTATAGTATTTATTTAGCACTGATTTCGACTCAACAATGCTTTGTAAATAACGACGAATGAACAACGGGCCAAAGAATGGGGAACGATGATAACCTACGACCGCCGCTACTTATTCTTAGATTAATGATGTGCTCTAAACAAAGACAAAACACAATAAATTTATAATACTTCTTAATTATCTAGTGTTATTTCTATTTGAAATAATTAATAAGAATCTATTAAATAACGAAATTAACATTTATAATTGGTATGGCTACGCTGCAACTATATTATGGTTGTAGCACGAATGGATCGGCTCGACCGAGGAAGGGACCACGCTCTCACAGAATACCAGCGTCAAATAGCAGCTTAATACTGCTGTATTTCGTATGGTGAGTGTAGAGA
>DWHP01006378.1:0-11442 GCA_018247895.1 Parnassius honrathi | reverse complement strand
AAGACAACGAAATTCGACATTATTTGGTCAAAATTAAATTACCTTAATTTATGAATAAATGTAAAGAGTAAAAAGTAAATAATGTAACTTTAAATCAAAGATAATTTACGCTTATTAAAGATACCTCTGAAGTCATGACCGATATAAAAAGTGACAGGGGTTGCTAGACGTAGGATATTAATGCAATTCTAAAAAATCTATATCTTATAATCTCTAAGAATTCAGAAGATATCATTTGACTAACAAATGTCACAACGAGGTGACTCTATTAGTGATCCAACGTTGTTGATTTTGGTATGGAGCAGTATTAATGATGTTCCTAAACGGAAGCCCACGCGAGCGAAGCCGCGGGTAAAAAACTAGTATTGAATAAATCTCATATGTTTCATGATTTAATCGATAACTGCCCACATACTTTACATATTAGTTACAGCGCAAGGGCGAGCGAGCATTGTTCAGCGTTAAAATGTCTCAGATCCCTGACAAAGACATTTTAACTCTGATTGACATATACAAAAAAAGTTGGACAGAAAACATGATCAAAATACAAAATATCATCCAAATCGTTAGAACTATCGATCATGCGATCGGGAACTCGTAAAGCAGCGCGACTGACGGAAGCGCTTGTATCCTTCATCTGAAACCGTTTTCTGTGATTACCGTGTAGTGGTTGTGTAAGAATATCCACTGCCCCATTTCACCCGTGGGTTTTGTAAGAGACGTCAGAGGAAACCAAATCTGAAGATGGACAGCAGTAACTTCCTAATAAAAACTAAAAATAAAAACCTGCGCTTGTCAACCCGCTCGCTATGCATAGCAACTATGACAAAAATTACCTCGGAGGCAATCCATGGGGGAGACCTATTTTTAGCAGTGGGCTGTAGTAGGTTGTAACGTAGTAACTATATCTAGAAACCACTTACGCAAACATACATCCGGAATATTTCTCTTTTGAAATATAGGATTATTCACCATTTTTATTAGAATTGCAAAAACTATAACACAGTGAATCACATGTTTAATTGTCTCCAATTATGTATACGTTTGTAAGATCTGAGAAAATGTCTAAACACATAGATGAAAGTTAAATCATCTCCTGTATAACATATCAAATGTAAAAAAATGCAGATATTCTGCTGGGAGCAACTACAACGAGAGAGCCGTGGAATAAAAATCGTCATCCAATACTATTGGTGGAAGCAACATCAAATCTTGATGATGTGACAGAAAAAAGCAATGCTGAATATGGCAGGATTCTTTTCTTCTACAGTTGCGCTGTAAAAAATGAGGAGAGGGACATTTCTAGAAGCAGACTTGCGTGTTGGTATCCTCCTGTAGACCAGTGGCGCCGACAATTATTTTAGTGAGGTATCTCATCGTAGTTCCTGCGGAAGAATGCAAATGCGTTTTTATTCTCAATCGAGAATACATTTGGTAATAATCCATGGGTCACAGAATCCACTTACCACAAAAAGTTCTAGTAAACCTATTAAATCTACATCATACTATTAAAAATACATCGACAGGTACCACCCAAAATCAAAATAAAGTGCAATTAAACAATATTATAGTATCTTATATTAGTAAAACAAACAAGAATCACCTAATGAATTCTTTAGCTTCTATTCTATTCATAATTCTCATAAAATCACTGTTAATAATATCATTAGTGCATAATTAGACGCAGATCAGCGGCCGACTCATTAAATAAAATTAACTCAGTGACCATGCTACGAAATATGTAGGCTGTTCACTAAAGTCCAATCAAGTTAGTCAACTACGACATACACATTATATATAGCAGTCATTAATAACAGCTAGTACATTTCTTAATATTATTTTCAAGTAAGGTGTAACAGTTTAAAACTGCCATATTTATTTTATAATGATAAAAATTTCAAATCGCCGAGTTATAAATTGTAAAATGCAAATTTTACATATTGCACTTTTAGGAGTAACAGCCCAAAATATATTTAAATAAGCGCCACTTTTGGGTTCCGCTGTAGCCCGATAACTTATTTCATTAATTATAACCACAGACGCGTGACTCGAAGCAAATGGCGGAGTCAGTGCGGCCTCGTTTTCTCGTGCTGTACTGTCTCCGAGCGGGCACGCTATCATTTCTCTACTATAAGCCATGCATTAGTATTGCACAACTAATATTAAAGCTTATTCCGCATCAATTTTATTCATCCCGGCCCTGGATGTGATAGCATTGATTAATATTGTAATGAGGACCATGAACAACATCCCCCGTACCACGCGACGGATAACTTGAACGCACAACGATCCAATGCTGAATAGATATTGGTATTTTGTATGCGTATCAATAAAAACGTTCGATGCCTCATTATATGGCGTTGTTTTCACCGCTCACTCCTGTACGGTGAATTATATTAGTATTGGCAGCGGTCAGTAATTGTGTATAGTTTGAGATAATAGCGGCGGTCGCCGCATAATTATTTTTATCCGGGCGATTTGCGTACGAGTCCCGCATCGCCCGTAATAATACGTTGGCGACTGCAAGTGAGGACCCTGCCTGTCGCATATGACGCTCATATTGTATCACGAAATTAGAATTTAATTCAGGCTTGTCAAACTTTGTGAACTGGTATATTAATCAATACACGGCTTTGCTTCTAAATCTGTAACTTTTAATAACATAACGTCATCAAAGAAATATTGTTTTATGTGTTCACCTTTCCAGTGGTTAAGCAACTCAATCCCAGGTGTCTTGAAGGTTCTCTTAAGGAGTCTTCTTTACTCTATTTTATCATTTTCATCATCATTACATCCTATCAAAGTCCACTTGGCGCGCTTGGCGCTTGGCAGGCGGGTGGACCACCGCAGTTGTTTTTTCATTTCCTAGTTGATATAAGGAAGACACTGCTGCCCATCACCGGTTCCAGTTTTCCTCCGTCACTTCTTACGACATCCGCGGGATGATATAGGGCACCGCCACTAAACGTTTCTCGAATCAATTTTATTTATCTTAAATAACACCGATAAATTATATTGGAAGATCATAGAAATTAGCATAAGTTAATGACTGGGTATTTAATATACCTACAGCATGCAAAAAGTTCGACGGACGGTGTAGCGGGCGATCAGGGGGTCCACGATCACGCGGTCGGCGGCCAGCGAGCTATTACTATGAACGAGAGCGGCGCCCGCGCATCTTAACTGATGCTATGCAAGTAGAGATGAGTTCACAGCGTCGATACTCTTTTTATTTATTATTATTTTGGCTGTCGATAAACTTATTTTCTATAGAAAAAAACATTATTTTAATTTGACTGGCATGTTGGTCTAACAATCCTAAACAAGGTTGCTGATCATTAGTTCACGAGTTCGAATCCCGGATCGGCCCAAAATCAGTTATTGAGTATTTCTATTAAGAAATTCTTAGCGGCTACCCGGAATCAGGAATTTAGTGATATTACACCGTCGTGCCTCGGAAAGCACGAAAAGTCGTTGGTCCTGCGCCTGATTTCTCTCCGGTCATGTCGAATTACCGTTCAACCGAACTATGAGTGAGAGCATAGGTAACGCACCTGTGCTGGCGCCAACGCTCGGGCACTGTACTCCTGTCCCGAGCAGACGGCTAGTCTCCGTCTAGACTGGCTGCCTTGACCGAAGTTCAGTCCGGACAACATTATTTTATTCTGATTGTGTTATGAAAAAACTAAATTACAACTTGTGATCCCGCACGGAACACGTGTTCGTATCGCTTATATAAATAATCTGCTGGATTAAAATGTTTGTCATTGAGTCAATCATGTGTGTTCGCGCCCGATTGAAACTATTTTGTTACGTTATTAGCCTATAATTAATCATTTTCCACAAGCCTTTGGGCTCGTCCCTTAGTTGCTCGTCGAGCTGGTTTGCTATAGGCCCCACTCCAGTCGACCTTCGCCTGGGCAACTCAGGGCCGTAACAATGTATGTAGAACTCCTTCACCATACAGGTGAAAATTTTTCTAACGCTACGCTTACGTTTCGTACAAAATAAAATAATAAAATGAGAAAGGTAAGGCGAGGCTGCAAGACGTCTCCTGCTGGCAGAGATGTTTTGAGAGAGGTGCATGTACAGTAGAGTATTATTATATAAACTAATAAAAAATATGATATAAAATTCTAAATACCTACATTTTCATAGTTTTTCACGACACGTGTTTATGTCCGCTGCCGATCGTAGGTCCACTCCAAGGACTACCACAAAACACGGTCCCGTGTCTCGTACATTCGCTGACTTCTCGCACGTCAGTTCACGTATTTACATCACTCTATTGTAGCAACACACAACAGTAAGACTATGTATATCAACGGAACTTCTGTTACACAGGACAGGGAATGGGTTAGGTGTAAAATAAACCTGTGAGATAACTGTTTGTATATTTAAAAAGCTGTAGCAAATATTCTTATCGTGGAAATGGATATATAATTTGTTTTGTCAATACTTTTGTTTGAATTGAAATGCATTGGTACATCCCTACACTAGCTCAGGCGCTCTGATTGGATTTAGTTTAATAACCATAAAGCACCCGCGCGGCCGCCCTAACCATAGACCTATGGAAATTGCCGAGCTGCTTGACGCGAGCGAATTATGCTGCCCAGATAACGTGCATTTGTAGCGATAACCTTACGAACTCTACATTAAATCATTAAGGTTGAAAACCATTATATTACTTTCATAATTTAAAATACATATACGCTATTTCACTTTTGAAATCACAGATGTGAGATTATGGTCACGGGTTTGACGCAGCCATCCATGGAGGCTGTTCCAAACTAGTCTCAAGTCACTTCGCAGCAGACTTCCCAAACCTTTTTTTTTAATTATCAGCTTTATTGATATCAAAATGTTAGTAACTTTGAGACATTGCATTGTTAGCTATACAAGCCATCACGGCTCACATAACATACGACACATGACTATATCATTTTTATTACACAAAGTAGGTCTGCTGATGGTAATTAGTGATTTCGCTGAAGTGATAAAGCGCTTAAAATAAACATTTAGGTTAACTAAAAAAACTTCACCAAATAAAGTACGATCCGAATTTTACAATTAATTGTCAAATTCGGAACGTACTGTTGCAAAGAATAATTCGTTAAGAAATAAATATTTTACTTAAGAAATTTATTTCTTTTTACGTATTCGAACCGAGGGGGTTATAAATTCTCCGAAAGTATATTTAATTCAGTTTTGGCTTTTATGAACGTCTAAATCGACAACTAGTTTTAAAATTACATTTAAAATGGTTCTTTTCCATCTTTTTGACATAATCAATTAATTTAGATTTGTGAAAACTAATTTATAGAATTAAAAATAATGTTTGTTGCGAATTTTTAAATTACTTTTTTACAGAATCATGGTACCTATGTTTGATATGTTAAAGTGCTACCTTCATGGGCTTTCTTATTTTTAATGACTTTAAACATACAAGCTCAACAAAACAAGACCAAAATGCTTCAACTCCTGTACTTGTAGTTTTTCACGTGGTCGAGCCACGCTGCAGCTATTGTATGGTTCGGAGAGGACCGCGTTCTCACAAAGTACCAGCGTAAAATAGCAGCTTAATGCTGCTGTGTTTCGTATGGTGAGTGTAGAGAATCGCAGATACTTTTTTGGAAACGAGGCACTCCATTTCAGACATCAGGGTTGACAATGCATCTGCATTTTGGTTCTTATTCTACACGTATAATATTATAAAAAGGAAAAATTTGTTTGTTTGATTTGAATAGGCTCCAAAACTGCTGGACCGATTTGAAAAATTCATTTACCATGGGAATCCTACATTATCCCTGATGAACATAGGCTATAGTACATTTTCAAAAATTTAGGGATTCGTATGAAAATTTCGTTAATGTAAGCCACGGCGTGAAAAAAATACCAGAAGAATCCTTATATGTTCGCTGCGGAAACTATTTTACGCTGGTACTTTGTGAGAGCGCGGTCCTCTCCAGACCATACAATAGCTACAGCGTGGCTCGACCGCGTAAAAAACTACAAGTACAGGGGTTGAAGCATTTTGGTCTTGTTTTGTTAGGCTTGTATATTTAATGTCATTAAAAATAGATGAAATAAGAACGCCCATGAAAGTAGCACTTTAACAGTAGCCTAATGGCAGGGTACGGACCGCGAACTCAAAAAGGTCGTGGGTTCGAATCCGCCATTCGACTACTGGCGTGAACCACCCGTAACACAAGCAATTTAAGCGTGAACAACTCGTAACACAAGCAATTTTAGCTTACCACGAGTGGTTAAGGGCAATATTAGTAATGTTTATAGCATTGTTAATATTTTTTTAAAAAAACATCAAACATAGGTATCATGATTCTGTAAAAAAGTAATTTAAAATTCGCAACGAACATCAATTATAATTTTATAAATTAATTTTCACAAATCTAAATTAATTGATTATGTCAAAAAGATAGAAAACGACCATTTTAAATGTAATTTTTAAACTAGTTGTCGATTTAGACGTTCATAAAAGTTCGGTCCCCCTCGGTTCGAATGCTATACTATATACTTATTCTAATTTTTTATTTAGAAAAAGTATTGGGTGTCTTAAAAAATTCAAATCCATGGAATTCAATCGTAATAAATTTCACACGAACGAAGTTGCGGGGAACAGCCAGTTGAGTATAAATTGAGATGTCTATGGGTCATAGCATCTACTTAAATCTCATCTGTTATGCCAACTGTGACGAACTGCGCTCGACAACCTGCCTGCCGAGCATGTCAACTATGACGAACATCCTTCCTAAC
Organism: Parnassius honrathi; assembly: GCA_018247895.1. Taxonomy (NCBI): domain Eukaryota; kingdom Metazoa; phylum Arthropoda; class Insecta; order Lepidoptera; family Papilionidae; genus Parnassius; species Parnassius honrathi. The sequence goes on along the minus strand of DWHP01006378.1, from coordinate 4,668 downwards.
AGGCATTCTACGGAGAGACCTGACGCTCAACAGTGGACTTTGATAGGCTGTACTGTGACTTTGTAGTAAATAAACGAATGAAAATGGTTTTTTATAGGGTTAAGATACAAACCAGCACACACTGCGCTTGATGGTAATAGGATGATGTGACCCATAGACATCTAGATAAATAATCAACATCACATGTTTTGTCACTCCCAACGACTAAGATGAAAAGCCTCGTTACCAGTAAAAGAGGTCCGGTTCTCTTCACTCACTATACAAAACATCGCAGCATTAAGCTGTTATACTATATTTTACGCTGGTATTTTATAGATATGATATTTTAGCGTCGCCATTTTTCGGTCAACCCGGCCCATGCGCGCTGCAACTGTAACGAGGAACTAGCGTGTAAAACGTCTTATTTCATACGGCTTCATGATTCTGTAGCTTTTCATTAAATGAAAATCTGTTATAATAATGAAAGTAATGAGAAACTCACTTCTGTAAATAAACAATTCAAAACGTAAATCGGTTCTGTGTACACCGACAACTAATTACAAAACGCTCCGCCGACTCTAACCTTCCTCTGCCCGACACTAAATACGCTTACGTAAACACAGACTTTCGCGGAAGCATTTTACCTATCATCTCCCGTTCCAAAAGATCTATATCTAGTAAGCGCGATTCGTAATAAACCAACATAACTGTATCGGACAATAACCGAATCTAGGAAATTGCTGGCGAAATCCATCTCGAGTTAAACGTCGCGTCGTCCATGATTAGAGCCTTCAGCGGGGCATTATGTGCAGGCGAGGCACGGAGCCGTAATGGGCGCAATCTTGCGGCCCGTTGCTTGATTAATATCATTATTTGATTGTTTAATCGCGGCAGCACGCGAGCGCTCGCCGGCCGTCCGCCATATCTCATGTAAATGTATCTGCATTCACCTTTCTAAATGGTTGCAGCATCCAGTGCAACGGACTGATCGTAAAATATTGGTATATAATGTTATATCGTATTTTGTTGCATACAACGTACTGAATTCTAAGATATTTAATAGTAAATTAAACACGTTGCTTTTTAAAAATTATAGCATAGTTACGAACTTGATATAAGTATACACGCACATATTGTACGGCTGCTGCAGTTTATGACACGTGTAGCCAACTTCTTTCCTAGCGTTGTAGCGATTTAGGAACATCTACTACCCCACATGACCCCGTGGGTAGGTCGCAAGTGGTCGTGCCGTAACAGGCGAACGAGCGAAACAAATCACAAGATGGCCAGCAGCGTCTTCCTGATAACGACGCGGTTGTCGGCTCGCTTGCCAAGCGTGGCAACAATGAATAACATCACTCATAGTTTATGGAGGAGGCCTATGTTAAACAAGGGATATTTAATAGGATGTAAATAAATATAAGACTTATAAAAAATGTAACGCAGTTACAGCTAGGCACGAACCTCCTCTCTTTTCTGAAGGAGGAAGGAATTTTATTAATTAGTTCCAACTAAGCTATAGTGCGTGTTTGTCGAAATTCACATATCTTCAAAATATTTCATTCCTCAGACATGCAGGTTTCCTCATCATGCAGTACATCACCGCCGGCTCATAGCACATCAGTACATACACTTGAAGTGACAAACGATGCTAAGTGGCAACTGCAGTTGATGAACCTGCAGCCAACTTACTTCACCGTGTAGTAATGGTGTAAGAATATCCACTAACCTATTCGTTCAGTTCGGTACACGGCAAAAAATTGTGTAATTAATAAATAAAAATAAAAATATCGTCCCGTGGGGCCCGTAAGTGGCGTAAGAGGGAAATCGCAACTGGAGATGGGCAGCAGCGTCTTCCTGATAGCTACGCAAAATTTAAAAAAAACGTGATTGCCAACCCACCTGCCAAGCGTGGCCACTGTGGCAAAATCCTTCCTATGGGCAACATACGGCGGAAGCCTATGTTCAGCAGTGGACCAGACTAGTGGCTACACACGTATAGTAGCCAACTTCGAACAAGGCAACTACAGAAACATTGTCACGTAAGAGGACAGCCGGTAGTTATACTGCCTCCATATCCTCTAGACTGTAACACAGAAACAGAAACAGAAACTTTTTATTCAATGTAGATTATAACAATACTTATTGAAAGTCACTTTTTTCATTTACCACTGGTTCGCAAAAAAAACCTCTGTCCTGGTAAGAACCAGCAAGAAACCCAGCGGGACAATTTTTTTCCAATAATAGCTTACGGAAAGAGAAATCTTATTATTGTTTAACTTATTTTAAGATGTAAGAACACATTTTATAATATTTTCAGGTGTATTACAGAACTTTCTACAGATAATTTACAGATTTTTTATAGGATAAGGGTGTCAAACGAGTGCACAATCCACCTGATGGTAAATGGATGCTGAGGCCCATAGAAATCTACAACAATCCTCGATTAAGAATTAATGAAGATGCGTTGTCACCCCTGAGGACTAAGATTGAATGCCTCATTTCCAGTAAAAAGGACCGGATTCGGATATCTACATTCACTATACGAAACACAGCAACTGTAAGCTGCTATATTACGTTTGTATTCTGTAAGAGCGTGATACTTCCTCGATCGAGCCGACCCAATCGTGTTTTTTTTGCGCCCGAAGCAATTAAGGGCAACCCTCCAGTAACGGGGGAGGAAGGTGGAGAATGCTTATAGCATACCACGCAGCCGGCTGCGTGGTTATGTGGAGACTTTTACCCACTAAACTCCACCTTTTAGGATTAGCTTACCGATCTGACAAGAGATCTTTAAGCCGTAAACGGACGCGACCCCCCTTGGCAGAAAGGTGGGCGCACGGCATAACTCTCTTACCTATATAGTTTCGGCGTGGTTTGCTTGCTCATGTTACTTCTTAAGCTTACGTATTGTATAAAACACATTTGTGAGTATAGGGCTATTGTAAAAGTCAATATATATGATATATACACATTTATACTCGAATATTAGTATAGATCGCTGTTTTCATAACAATTGGTTCAGAAAATACATATTCTGTGAATTACCAGCTAGAAACCCAAACGTTTTAAAGTATATTAGTTTACAACTACTTGGTAACAATCACCTCATTCTGTGGATTTAATATCATGTATGTATTTTCTATTACCTTCTATAGAGAATCGTAATAGCACCGATTGATAAATTATAAAAGAAATATAATTCTGTTCATTTTCAAAAATATCTCTTGTGATATTTGCATACGTTTCATATAATTTAATCTCAAGCTGTCCATCGTTCAAATCCTAAGAAAGTTTACCGTAATGACGAATAAAAAATACAACGCACTCGTACAGCTTTCTCATAATGTCAATCAGATTAAGAACTTGAACCGTAATAAACATGTGGTTGCTGAAATAAAGGTCATTATCACACGTCATTTCATTTGTAGATACAACATTTTTATGGTCCTGGGTAATAAGTTAGCATTAAAAGTGGAAGGAGATTGTTCTAAGCTACAACAAATGTGTAGTGAGTGAAAATGTTCATTAATATATGTTATATTCTTGTATCTACAATATATTTTATTTAAGCCAACACATTGCAAAAACATTACCTACATTTTTATTCTAATCAATGACTTTGACCAACCGTTTTTTTTTTTGTCTTCTATATCGACTAAAGGCGTAATAGGAGCATGTTGAATATGACTAGGAGCATATTGAATATAAGCATGATGGATTCAAAACTGGTTGAGCTATCACATGAGTAATCAAATGAATATAGGCCATAATATATTGTAGCGTTAACGACGTCGAACTATATTACTTAGTAGTAATACCTCAATGGTTAACGAGCACTGGTAGAGACAGGCGCGGGCGGGTGTTGCGAAATCAGCACCGAGCGTTAGAAACTGGATGGAAGTGTTACCGCGGAGTACGGGCGTGTCCTTGTCACACTTGCCTACATTCAGTGCTCGCCGCCCGAGCCTCGCGCCTCACCCGGCCCCGACAGGGACCGACAATGCAGCACTGTGAGACCGATTAGAAAATTCCAACAGATTGGCGCGATTTCATACTACATATGAAAACACTCAGAACGAAATAAATTCAACTCTTAAAGATAGAGTTCTGGTTAAATTTTACTTGGAAAAAGTATATCAAAGCTGTAGAAAAGGTTACGTATCCTATTGAATGAAATTAAATTCAACGTTTAACAATTTGAACCGGAACAAACTACGTAAATAAACTACGTGGCTGTAGCGAGGTGCGCCTGTCGCCACTGAGATTTCACTTTTCATCATGACGGTGGTGAGAGGTGAGACCTCTACTCTCAGTCCAAATTTCACAACCGTTGCCGAAACAAATGCACTACTGGTAACTGACAGCACTGACTAAAATTATTAATCAATGATGATCAATACGTAATAATCTTCATATATTATAGCTAAAGGAAAAGAATTCATGCGACAAGGATACAGAGTACAATAGTGTTTTGCAATTATATACACAAGGATTAATTACATATTTTAAACATTACAAAAATGTTTAAAAAAATATGTGACTGACATAGTTATGCTCTAATTGTAAATATAAATCGACTAAATTGCTTTATACGCAGATACAGTCTATATTAGTATGGTCGTTAACGCTAACTACTTTGAAATATAATTTTGTAATTTAAAATAGATATAATACATAAGTGTATCC
>DWHP01006377.1:0-11442 GCA_018247895.1 Parnassius honrathi | reverse complement strand
GCACGCACGCGCGCCCGCACGCCAGTCGCGCGCCGCACCGCGCCGCACCCGCCCCGCCCACCGCGCTCGCCCCGCACTCGGCCTCGTCCGAGCCGTCGCTGCAGTCCACCTCGCCGTCGCACCACCACTCGCTGCAATCGTTATATTAACTCTTACTAACACACATATGTTATAGTTTTAATTTTGCGTTAAAAATCTGGAAACCACTAACAATAATTGCACTAAAATAATTTTTAATCGAGGATTGTTCAGTTCTGAACACTGCAATATAATATTCCTAATAATCTCAGAAATGACGCAAATGGTAACCTAAATGCAGACATATAAATTGTAATGATTGGTTAATAAAATCCTCTTCCAACGCTTGACGATGTCTTCGTTATTACCGCCGACACTCTTGGTAAGACCTCCCGCTTTCTGCGATCAAGACACCTTTAGCCGTCAGAACCTCTGATCAGTATTGTGAGTCTGCTTGACTAGCAGTGAGAGAACCTCATCACCTAACCCTGACATCCTGGCTCTGTCCATCTGTTACCGTAGGTCTCATGGTGCAGACATCTCGCACCTATCTAATTTATGTATATATATTTATATGGTAGAGCCGAGGTATTAGGGACTGCTAGGAACTGTTAGTATAGGAAAACTAGTTAGGGTGTGTAGGGTCCAATACCTCTTCCTACCATATTTATGTGCAGTCAAGTAGCCGAGCTATCGAAGGCTAATTGGGTCAATATTTAAACATAAAGCTAACTGATTATACAAGGACAGATGTACAAGTCTATGGGCCGCAGCATTCACTCAGTATCGGGTAAACTGTATGCTCATTTGTTGTTACATCATTTTATAAAAAAAACATGTGATTATGTCTTAAATATGCTGAAAATACTCTAACGATAACCACATTAAAAGCAGCTCTGTTATCATCACTAGAGCCACTCACTACTGAACGTAACCTGCCCGAGTGGACGGTACGGTACGGTAACGGTGCCCCAAGGAACACCACAAAATATAATTTTTAGCTACCTACAACCATTGACTCGACATGCAAGATGTCTTACCAGGCTATTACTTCCTTACTTGGTCGTCAGTTAGCTCTGTGCTGTATCAAATATATAAAGGAATGTTATTTGTTTGGCTTTCCATAATATTAATGTGATCTGCACGTGAACTTCCCTATTACTTAGTAACCGCCTTGCTGTGCCGTGCTGACTTATATCTTATATCAACCCGTTGATGACGTAAGAGACGATAGGGTAAAACAGACCAAGAGATGACGTGCAACGTCTTTTTATAATTACAAAATAAAAACTGCAATTGCCAATCCGCCCGCCAAGCGTGGCAACTATGGCAAATACTCCCTTATGAGGCTAGTATGGGATGTATGTAGACTTTAGAGATTGTAAACTGTAATTGGAAGTAAAGATTTGTACAATAGAGTAGTAGTATAAAAAAATAATACTGAACAGGCAAAAAGCATAAGTTGGAAATTATCAAATTTTACCCATATTGTACCAACAAAAGACGAAAGTTTTTGATCAGTACCGACTTGACTATATTTGTCCATGGTGCCAAATGCCATGTCGTTGCTACTATTTGATATGCTTAGGATACCTCAGATTCTGTTGTGAATAAGAGTTCAAAGTTTCTGTCGTGAATAAGACTTCTAATGAAAAAATTGATTACACAAGGAGGTTTGTCGTCTGCTGTAGTGTCATCGTGTGTGGTTTTTGTGTGTTCGCTGTGCACTTGTGGCGCACGTACCTGCGCACGCACTGGCGCGAGTGCGTGCAGAGGCGCGCGTCGGCGCGGCAGTGCGGCGCGCACGCTGCCTCGTCCGACCCGTCCGCGCACTCCGCCGCGCCCGAGCATCGCAGCGCGCCGCGAATACACTCGCCGTTGTCACACCTGCACACTTACTACTTCACTAAACGCTCCAACGAAAACTTTTACATTTCTTCAAGGACGTGTCTACATATAATACATGCTACAGCATAAAATACCAGCTTAATAGTGCTGTGTTTCGTATGGTGAATGTAGAGATCCAGAGACCCCTTTTTACTGGAAACGAGGCATTCCATTTTAGTTCTCAAGGCTGACAACGTATCTGCGTTTTGTTTCTTAATCGAAGATAAATGTGTGTGTGAGATGTCTATGAACCAATGCATCCACTTACCATCAGGTGAATTATGTGCCCGTTTAGCGACCTTATTCTATAAAAAAAATTACACCGAATCATACGCAGATTATACTGAATCCGTTAAGCACCCAATATTTTTTGGATTCTTTGGAAATCTAATTCACTACCTTAGAATCAGCTCGTAGGAACAAGATAACCCCACAAAAAGCATCAAGGAAACTTAAAAGTTGTTAATAACAGTATTCAAAAACCGAATCACTACAAAAATTCATTCTCTACAAGTATACGGATGACGCCGCAACAATCAAGCAGCAATAATATCGTGACAAATGCTCTCTGTGCAATTGCGATAAGCACAGACAAAAAGTTTTAGGCACGCCGCCAAGCAGTAGAAGAAAAATGGTCGCAAAATTAAATCTTTGTTTTAATTGCCTGTATAATCACTATGAAAAAGCGTGTAGTTCAGATACACGTTGTCATGAATGCAATGAGGATCATATTAGCCTTTTACATGAAACAATCAAACAAAAAAGTATTGCGACACCGGAATCAGGGGCCAGTAGTTCAATTGTTTACCCAGGGAAATAAGTCAAAAGTAGTTCGCACGCGTCGTTTCTGAACAAACCGATCGAAGTATTGTTACCAACTGAAATCAGCAGATAGAACTCCTCATAAAATGCACTGCCTCTAGGACCAGAGTTCCATAAACATCTTTTATCACTGAACGGGCTGCTCCGTTATTAAAATTAATTATATATTGTGGAAGATATATCAGAACCAGCAGAAACCTCATCAGAAGATCAACGTTGCCATGAATATTATCAAGTCCTTACCAAACGCCGGGAATATGGCTGGTATGAAGGCAGGCTGCCGATTAAATCCAACTATCAAAAAAATTTGGAACACTCTAAAAATAAAGCGGTCCGATATTTTTAAATTAGAACAAAAGTTTCAAAAACAGCAAGATGTTGTAAAACAGTAGATGTAAATTAATTATTAACGAATATTTGTAGTTTGGACACATGATGTATTTCTTAGCAAATTGAAAAGATCCAGTGGTTGTTTAGCCCAAACTCCAAAAATCAGAAATGTTTTATGCACTCAGGTGTGTAAGTGTGAATCGTAAGTTCTATCTAAATTTAATTACGCTGATGCGGTGTTAGCGCCTAGACTTCTCGCGCGATCAAGGAAACTTAACCAGCGTGTTCAAAATGCCTGTGCCCACTTCTGTTATAAAATTCATCCACTTGCCCATGTAACACCTTATATGAACAACGTAAGAATGCTTAAAATAGATTACTGTAGACAACTCTACATTTCGCCACTTTATTTTTTGGCATTATTAAAACAAGAACACCCCCCTATCTTTATAATAAGTTACAATGGGCACGAGACAATGCTGCAATTTCGACAAGAGCTTCGGCGCACAAGTTGCTCGTACCTATACATTATTCTGCCGCATTCCGAGTAATCTTCAGATATGTCGCAACTAAGTGCTGGAATAACCTTCCACCGCCTCTTCGAAACCTAAATACAAAGCTATACTATTAAACGAATAGCTACGACCGTAGATTATCAATATAAAATTTAATGTTTTTATGCATGTACATCTATGTATGTTCGAGTGCGTATAATTTTCATTTTCTTTTCTTTCCGTTATACGTCACAGGCGTACAATCTAATTACACTATATGCTCTTTCCATTCGGCGCGAAGTGTAGGTAGCCCCCAGGTTCTGTGATGAAACATGCTAAATGGATGCGGCAGCATGTTATGTTGAGCATATCTCTCGGGTTGCTTTTGTGTATAAGTGTTTTTTATACGAAATTTAAATTATTTTTATACTCTCGGTTCCAGTTATGCAATGAAATGACCATTCGTAAACATCCGGTACAGCACCACAAATTTAAGGTAGTTGTGGCCCACTTGTGACGGAGAATCCATCGCTGAGCATCCACGACCAAGTTATCCCACTATTCCTGAGCATGGATTCAGGCTGCCACACGTATTCTGTGGAGTGCAATTCCGCTCGCGACAAAAACTGCTCGGGACAAGCGGAGCAACAACACCAAAGCGACTCCTGCCATGCTATCCGTGAATTTTTACAACATTGGGTGACTTTATTCCAATCTTAACGATGTCCACTACCATCTGGAGACGGCGAAGCCGACCTTGCTCTTTGTAACCGAGACTCAGGTGTCCTCTCCGGCGAATACTTCACAGCTATCCTACCCGGGGTACAAATTAGAACATTCCTTTGTGCCCCGGGTCGGAGTTTGCGTATAAGTTAGAGAGGACATCTGTTTTCGACGTCTCGGCAGTCTTGAAAGTACGGAACTGTTCATCCTACGGCTGCGCGTAGACAGCGACGACTGCGGTGTCTCTATAGGTCCCATAGCGGTAATACCGAAACATACCGACTCCTTGACCGCGTCCAAATGGCTACAGATTCCGTGCTACAACAGATCAGAACAGCCGCAGAGATCGTGGTCCATGGCAATTTTAACGCCGAATGGCTAGGTTCACGTTTAACCGATCATGCAGGGAGATCTGTTTATGACTTTGCTTTGGCATATGACCTCTCATCAGGACGGATATCAGGTTTCCGTCGACGCCCCTTTAGGATCGCTGGACCATTGTCTTGTCCGGAGTGTAGTGCCAGGCATATCAATGTCGCGGTTGCCTTCTGCAGGCTGCCGCAGTGTTTGGCACTATAGGTCAACCAATTGGGATGGGATGCGGTCTTTTTTTGCATCCTACCTTTGGGGGCGGGTTTGCTTCTCGCCGGACGATCCTAGCGTTGTTGCTGATTCTGTCACTGATGTGGTACATCAGGGTATGGAACTATTTACTCCATCCCCTGTGGTGCCCATCGGAGGCAGATCCCAGCCATGGTTTGGTCGCTGCTGTAAAATAGCATCAAACTATAAGCAGGACAGCTACCGGGCCTGGGCTGACGCATCTACGTATTGGGATGTAAAACACCAGCGCTTTTAAAAAAGAAGTATAATTCCGCTGTTTCTTCTGCATATCAATGATATGTTGCAAACTGACAACATTCATTACTATACAGATGACAGCACTGGTGATGCCTTATACACCGGCCGTGCCAATATTTCTCGGGAAATCGTCGCCGGGACAAACCTGTATCTGAAGTCATTCAATCCTCAGAAGACACAAGTACCGCTAAAAAGAACCCTTTTGTCGTATCTCCTCATTTGGAAGGCACTACCCTTTCTGCCTCAGCTAGCATCAGAGTCCTCGCTATCGACATATCAAATAGTGTGCAGTTTCGTGGTCACTTGTGGTGCTCGGCAGAGCGAGACAGTATTTCATGTCTGCACAAGCAACTGCAACTTTACAAAGCGCAAGTTCGGCCTCACATGGAATACTGTTCTCATCTCTGGGCCGCGGCACCACAGTGCCTGCTCCTTCCACTTGACCGCATCCAGTGCAGAGCGATTCGAATCGTCGACGATCGAGTTCTTTCTGATCGGCTAGATCCACTGGCACTGCGTAGGGATGTTGCATCCCTTTACGTTTTCTATCGTATCTACTATGGAAAGTGTTTTGAAGAACTGTTCGGATTAGTTCCAGCCGTCAAATTTCACGAACGCACATCGCGTCAAAATTCCCGATACTATCCACTACCCGACTACCCGAAACTATTCACTATCTGGATGCTTGGCGGTCCACCACTGTGCGTTTCACTAGGAGTTTTCTTCCTTGTACAACTTCTGTGTGGAATTGTTTACCCCTGGTGACTTTTCCGAACCGCTACGACTTAGAAACCTTCAAAAAAGAGCTTACACCTTTCTAAAAGGCCGGCAACGCATCTGCGATTTCCCTGGTGTTGCGGTTGTTCATGAGCGGCGGTAGTCACAATCAGGTGAACCGCATGCTCGTCTGACCCCTCTTCCATAAAAAAAATGTATGTATATGTTTATATATGTATTTTGTACCTATCTGCTATGTCAAAACGATTTCTTTGTAAGTATATAAAAAACAAGTTACAGCCTATATACGTGCCACGGCTGGGCACAGGTCTCCCCTCATTTCTGAGAAGGTTTTAGGGCAAGGAAGTATCCGCCCCGCTGCCCCAATGCGTGTTAGCGAACTTCACATGTCTTCGAAATATTTTTTTCTTATTCCTCAGGCATGCACGTTTCCTCACGATGTTTTCCTTCACCGCCGAGCACGTGGTAAATCAGCACTTAAATTGCAATTAACAATTTCATTGGTGCCGGCGGGGATCGAACCAGGTTTCCTCGCGTACTGTGAAATTTACCGCGAGCGTATAACCATCTGAGCTACCACGGCTCGTTGAATAGTTTGTTGATAAATAGGCTCCTATCCCAGTTATATATTTCATACACTATAGTTTATTTATTTCATACACTATATAAGTTCTTTTTGCAGTAATTCCTTAAAAAATTTAGACAAAGATAAACAAAGTTTATAACGCCAAATGCTTGATGTCGCACATAATTATAGTTAATAGGTAAGTTATGCATATATCTAACTAATTCTGACTGTGGCTTAAATTACCAAAACTACCATGTTATTCTACGTATTTATTGTGCTTTATAAAGACTACCCAATGCTTTTCAGGACTGCTGCAGCTATCCAAATTCAATATTCCACATTCTATCTTCCTCGGTTTCAAAAGTAATTTATTTCTCATGAAAACGCCACGAGAATATGGAATGTCACTTGTTTGTTACCGCTTATTTCTACAAATTACGTTTGTAGAAATAAGCAGTACCTGCTTATTTCTACAAATTACACATATAGGCGTTATATAGGCGGTACCTGCCTAATTAAATGATTATTAGTTCTCTATAAGACACTAGAAAAGGATTTAGTTTAAAAATGTACGAATCAGACAGAGATTTTGAATTAAATTTAATTTATTTTTATGGCTTTGAAACGACCAACAGGGGAGAAAAGGTTTTATATACCGCTTGGTCCAGCAGTATCCTGGTCATCAGAACCCATATTTGGTTCAATTCCCTCCATCAATTGATTACAATCCTCCATGGACTGGTCACATTCACAGTCCTGGTCTTTCCACTTTTCGTGAAGCCATTGTTCAATCAATCACAAAATGTCGACGTTCGTAACAAAAACTTAACGAAAATAAATAACAATCAAACGTAACGCAAACAAATAACATTCAAACTCAACAAAAACAACAATGAATATCAACGAAAACAACAAAATAACGGAACGAATTTAACGATAACTCAGAGTGCGTCAAATAACGTGGAAAGCGAATCTTGACTGACGAATTTTTTTGTAGCGCGTCTTTCACTGTGTGAGTATAGACAGCGATAGAGAGTGAGCGAGAACGCATGCGAGCGAACGCCATTTTCAGATCTATTCTCTATCTGCGCGGCTCATACCGCCTACCTTCAATTGTTTTTCTGTCCGCCAAAATGAGTGAATCTAACGAAAAAGTTAGATACATTATTTGTAACAAAAACGGAAAAACGCAACTCAAGCCGCTAAGAAAAATCGTGACGTTTATGTACAGGAATAGAATTTGAAAAAGTCTAGCTATACAAAAAAAAGCCCGATATTTGGGTACCACACGAGCTCACTTAAAGAAACCTAACAATCGTGTAGTTATTTTTGATTTTCTATTGAAACGTAATAAAACCAAATCATTTTAAAAAATATTGATCACTGTTGATGAAAAGTGGATCACCTATGACAAGAACGTACGAAAAAGATCATGGTAAATGTGTAGTCAAGCTCCACAGACTGTAGCGAATTTCGGATTAACGCGCAATAAGGTGACGCTGTGTATGGTGGGATAGGAAGGGCATCGTTTATATGAGATTTAACCGCCCGGTAAAATCATCGATTCGGATTTCTACTGCCAACAAAGTAATAAGACTCAAGCAAAAAATTGAGTAATAACGGCCTTGGTTGGGAAGTATTAATGCATACACCATATAGTCCTGACATTGCACCCTAAACTGATTTTCACCTGTTTCGGTCTAAAGGTCGGTAAGGTTAAAGAGAGGACTGTCGAAACTACTTATCGCATTTTTTGATCAATTGTCATTCATCATTACAGCCATTCACAAGTTCTCTGTTGAAAATAAGTCTCCCTAAGAAATGCTACAAAGCACGGTCCCGAGCCATCTCAATCTCATCACGGTCAATCGGCTTCCTGCATGTCTTACCAGATCGTCACTCCATCTAGTGGGTCAACGCACTACACTTCGCTTTCCGGTACGAGGCTGCCATTCGCGAACCTTTTTCTCCCATCGGTTATCGGTTCTTCGAGCTATATGGCCGGCCCATTGCCACTTTAGCTTACTAACCGTTGGGCTATGTCGGTCACTCTAGTTCTACTGCGAATATCCTCATTGGTAAGTTTATCACGCAGAGGAACTCCGAGCGTAGCCCTCTTCATAGCTCGTTAAGCAACCTTGAGCTTCATCATACGGCCAGCAGTGAAGGACCACGTCTCAGGTCCATAGGTCATCACTGGCAACACGTACTGTTTGTACAATCTAGTTTTGAGGTATGCCTAACGAGATGTGTCGTAATCTCCCGAACGTTCCCCAGCCGAGTTGAATTCGTCGATTGACCTGTCGGTCGAAGTTGGACTTACCTAGTCGGACTACTTGTCCGAGGTAAACTACTTCGAACTTAGTGCTCCCTACAACTACCGGCATAGTTGTTACATGGACATTATACATGGCTTTTGTTTTGTCCATGTTCATCTTAAGACCTATCCGTTGGGAGACACTATTAAGGTCATTGAGCATAGTGCTTAGGTCCTCCAGTGATTCTGCAATAAGGACTGTATCGTTTAGCAAATCGAAGGTGAGTGATGTATTCGCCATTGACATTTTTACCTTATCCTTTCCAGTCCATTAACTTGAAAACGTCTTGCAGCAGCGATGAAGAGTTTCGGGGATATTACGACACCCTGTCTTACACCTCTGCATTTGGATAGGTTTCGTACTTTGGTTCTGTGCTTGGATAGCCGTCTTAGTCCTACTGAACAAACGTTTCAAGCACTTCGATATACCGACAGTCAACTTGACACCGCTGAAGGGACTGTAGAACCGCCCAAATTTCGACGGAATCAAAAGCTTTCTCATAGACCACATACGCCAGGCAAAGTGAAAGATTGTACTTTTCGATATTCTGTACAATCTGCCGCAGGATATGTAATCTGGTCTATGGTACTGAAGCCTTAACGGGTTTGTTCGGGAGGCTGGAAGTAGTCGAGTTTGCGTGCGAGACAATTCATAATGATTCTAAAACAGCATGTAAACGTGGCTCAGAAGGGAAATCGGTCTGTAGTTCTTCAAGAGGGCGTTGTCTTATTTCTTGAAGAGCCACCATGGAAGACGGAATTAAAGAGCTTCTGAAGTGCTTTAAATATCCAAGCCATGAGATTAAAAGTGTGATCGGAGAGTTTTCGTGTTCTTCTTATAGTACGTAGCTCCGATCGCATGGACAGTTTCTATAAGCTTGTCATTCAGTGTTTAGATGACTGCAACGAAGTTGACGATATGTCAACTTCATTGCAGTCATCTGGATGGAACTAGGGGGGTACCCTAAGTTGAAGTTAATTTTAATGTACTTTTTTGTTACTCTATTGGCCGAAATATTGAAATACTGATATTCTGATCTCGTCTCATATTCTTTCGAAGCTTAGTTTTCTGAAAATTTCACTTCTACCGCACGTGAACTAGAGTTGTTCATAATGACTATAAATCAATAGCACGCTACAGACATATAAACTATATTTTTTAGCACGCTATTAAATACGCTATGATACAGCGCACTATTTAATAATTATAAGAAAAAGTGTGGGAGGCCGACAAGTGGGTAAAGTTTTGCAGGACGTTACATCTTGTAGCACGTTACATTACATGTCGTTCGTTGGATAGACTATTTGGTACGTACAAAAGTAAACGCGCTCATAAATAACATTAACATAAAAATAGAAAATGACAGTATAGAAGAAGCTGACAGCATAAAATTCTTGGGTATAACTTTGGATAGATTTTGTATTTGGAAACAACGTGTAAATGACGCTTGTCTCAAACTAAGCAAATTTGCATATGCCCTTAGAAAGCTTCGGACCGTATCAGATGAAAAGACTGCAGGTATAACATATAGAGGCTATTTAGGGTCAATCCTTAGATATGGGTTAATAATAGGGGGGAATTCGACTGTTGTTGGTCAAGCATTCATTGCAAAAAAGAAATGTTTAAGTGGTATATGTGGAGTAATTCCACTTGACTCCTGTAAACCTCTATTCAAAAAACTTAATTTACTGACATTGACCTGCATGTATGTTCTTGAGGTATCAGTCTTTGTAAGGAAGTATAATGATTTCTTTAAATTCAAGGGGGATCATGTCACTCAATACAGACCCAGAGATCCTGCTAAAATAATGATTCCATCTTGCAGGACAGCCTTAAATAAACGCAATGTATATCATATGTGCATATCAGTTTTTAATAAGTCTACGGGAATTTCCATTCCAACATTTTAAAATTAAGTTAAGAAAATGGCTAGTGGATAAGTGTTTTTATACGATACGATAGTTCATGTAATATAAAACTAACGCATATGATTATTTGTAAAATTAAATATAATGTTATACAACAATAATAATAATAAATAATATAACTTGACATTTTTGTAAGTAATATAATAGCATTTTAATTGTTTTATATAATTATAAATATTTGCATGCCTATTAAAGGCAGGATATAGCTTGAACTAAGCACCACTCTTAAATCTGGTACCACCTATATTCTATGCAAATAAATGTTTCTTTCTTTCATGAGTTGCATAGAGCCACTTACCGTCAGGCGGACTGTAAGTTCGTTTGTCACTTTAGTTTTTCTTAATATACAAATATACTAGTCACAAAAATTAAGTGATACAAAAAAATTATACATTTTTGGGTGCCTTTCAACAAACAAACTGTAGCTCCAAGTGTATAGTTTTCAGATCTGGCCTTTTCTCCTCGATAATCTTTATTTCTTCGATCAAAATGATTGATTTTCGAAAATAAAAGCGGTCTAGGTGCGACCCGAAAGGTCCATATGACTAACTTCCCAGTCGAAAGAATAAAAAAAATGCCATCAAAAACATAACCTTAAAAAAAATCAAGTCTCGCAACTCAGTTCTTCTACCGTAAAAAGTTGTGAGATCCATGTAATACCAAGTCGGTAAATTTATGCAGTCCCTACTTAAGGGTCCTTCTGTTTTAAGTTATTACATAATTAGCAATATATGTATATGTATATATATATATAC
>DWHP01006376.1:0-11444 GCA_018247895.1 Parnassius honrathi | reverse complement strand
ATATATATGTGTGTGTGTATATATAGTACCATTTAAAAAGGAATTGGCTTCCGAAATAAAAAAAAATAGACAAACGCAAAATAATTATTTAGATATATTATAATCATTGATGAAACGTGGCTAAACACCAATCACACTGTGCTGCAGATATGGACAGATGACACGTGCCCGAAAGAAAATGTGGGCGCCTCATAATTTGCCACGTGGATCCGCTGGAGGAGGATTTATACAAAATACAACTAAGCGATATATGGGCCAGTGTGATGGAGAAAGAAAAAGACATTCATTTTGAATGAAAAAAATGCATTAAAGGAAGTCAAATAATAATTAATGTAAACAATGATGATGATGACGACAGCCCAACTAGTTACAGTGTAAGTGAAAGAGAAATAAAAGTTGTTTTTAATCTGGTGTAGTCTTTAATTTATATAACTTTACCTCAAGAAATTAGCAGTAAGCAATAATTATAAAAAAAAAACTAATAAGTTTTGTGTTTTAAGTTATCCGTTTCTAATTTATTCTGGCATTTGTCTAGATAAAACTGTAAATGATTAGCAACTCTAAATAATTCATATTGATATAATTAAGAATCGAATATTATAGGTACCGATTTTTCAGTTGGAATACCTAGTCCAATAAATGTGACAACTGTCAAAAGGTATTTCTTAGATATGTTGGCGTATAGGATAAATAAGTGCTATTTTATTGGCACATATATATTATAGCAATGTAATATTTTCTGCGTAGTTGAAACTTAAGATATTATACAGAACTGTGTTGGGAAGCGATCAGGAACGACTTTACATTATAAATGTTTTTAAAAGTAATTAATAAATGCAATAAGTAATGGATTAGTAAGCTGAAGTGGTAATAGACTGGCCATATAGTTCGAAGAACCGAAAATAAATGGGAGGTTTACGAGTGGCAACCTCGTACCGGTGAGCGAAGTGTAGTGCGGCCTCCCACTAGATGGAGTGACGGCCGGGTAAGATATGCAGGAAGTCGATGGATGGGTGGCACAAGTCTACTGCTGAACATGACATTCCTTGGGGAAAGCTATATTCAACAGTGGACTTGTAAAGAGCTGTATGAGAATGATAAGTATGAAATAAATAATAAGTGAACCATAGAATTATGTCTGTAAATAAATAAGCAAATTTTCAAATTATAAACAATCAAATTGCTATTTATACTATAAACTATTATTAAGTAGGAAAACATTCTACTTACAAATCTTAGTGCAACCTTAGTCGGCAGTGTGGCCGCATAATAAGGCATGGATTCCACTATTTTATCTTCAGAACCACCTCCTGAACCACTGCTACTTCTACCACCTCCTTCTCTAGCTGCCTCTTCCAACTCTTTACGAACCTTATCGCTTTTCTTTCTGCAAAAAGTAAGAATAATTTAATACAAAACCAAACACGTTTAAAACAGTTTTCAACTCAACCATAAACTTGGTCCACAATGACCAGTGCCGGCCCTGGGGTAAAGCGAGAGGAGTGGTTCAAAATGACAAGAATGATGGATTTCTCATATTTAAGCGATAAAATCCATAAAATTAGTTTTAGTTATTGGGAATTATTATTAATTTAAAATAAAGTGATACATTAATTGTTAATGTGATGTGAAATCGTCGATCAAAAGCTGAAAGAAACTTGAGGTAGAGCGAGATTTTCTTTCAGCTTTTGGTTAAGTCTGGCAAAGCCAGGGCCGGCGCTGACAACGACAACTTCCTTCCAGTGCAATGAATAAGCATCAGAATGAGTAGCTATTTTGAAAAATAATGCTGAACGCAGTTTCCATGCCCCGTAAAAAAATGAGCGCATGCAGAATAATTAGTTGTAATGATTCATCAAATCTGAAAACTAGGTACCAAAATATTATATTAATAAAATACATTTATTCATTGAACGCTATTTAATTGAAAAACCACTTTTATAGATTCAGCCAGCCCATACTACTTTATAAAGAATATTGGTCCATTGCAGTTAATTTTTTGAAGTATTTGTTTAAATAAGAATATAAAATTTTATCCTTATTTAATTATTAATACCTATTATTTTACAACCAGAGTAACAGTTAATACGTGGCTGTATACTCCATAGATACTCTTTATGCATCAAAACCACGATTGATATTCGATTTAATTCTAAAAAAAAATATTGCACGAAAAAATGTGGATTAATTAGGTGAGTGATTAGGTAACTCTGGCAGTTAACTTACTTCACGCACATAATTAAACGAAATGTTCAGTAAATTTCTTAATAAAATAAAGTAAAAAATAAATAAATATAAATATAAGTTTATATACATGCAATGCAATATTAAACAACAAAGAACCTAAAAATGCAGCTTTGAAACACTCTTCTAAAAAATAAAACCACCTTCAAGACGCGAGAAAATACATATTACTTTACATATGTCACACAAACTATTTTATAAAAAGGTATATAAAACTAAAAAAAAATTTGAAATTGATATGTATAGTGTATACTGTACAGATGTTGTGTGGTATGTGAAAATGTTTGGATTTTTGTTATTCGATTTCGAAAAAGCGCTTAAGCAGGCTGGAACTTGGCACACAAATAGACCTTTTTTATAGAATAGGAGTGACAAACGAGGACACAGTCCCCTTGATAGTAAGCACGAATGGGACCACGCTCTCACAGAATACCATCATAATGCTGCTGTGTTTCGTAAGGCGAGTGTGGAGAACCGGAGACCCTTTTCACTGGAAACGAAGCATTCCACCTTAGTTGTCAGGGGTGACAACGCATCTGCATTTTGAATCTTAGTTGAGGATAAATGTAGATGTCTATGGGCCACAGAACCACCAGAATCAGGTGGACTGTGTGCTCGTTTGTCACTCCTATATTGTAAAAAAACTTCAAGCCGCCTAATTTTAAGTCACTCTTGTAACGACATTAATATTTAAAATCCTTCCTATCACCGAAAGGAAAATAATTTGCAATGGTACCGAGATTTGGAAACCGCATTCATCACAATTGAATTGAATTTGAATAAAATGTATTATTCCTAGGGGTGTTCAATACAAAGCAAGGACGAGAGTTGCCGTTACCGTGACAACCTTTTAAAAGTCCACAGCTGAACATGAGCCTCCACCTAGATTGCGTTGTAGGGGGATACTTGTCATGGTTGGCGAGTGGCGCTGCTGCTTAATTCGTGGTTGTTTCCCTCTGGTGCCCTTTAAGATACCCACGGGATGATATAGGATAGTGGATATACTTTATACCGACACTACACGGTTGGAATATGTCACAGAGTAGGTTACAAATAACTTTTTAAAATATTATTTTATTTTTCTTATTTTACCTTATTTTTCACTTTATTTTTGTCTTTTCACTTTTCCACTAGGAAATACTTTCAAAGCCAGCATCTCGAATTGCAACCATTGCAACGGGCGTCGTCTTGGTGAAAAAAAAAATCTTTGCGAGTTTGTTTATATTATTTCTCGCGTATTTCGTTACAAGTTCTATAAAGTCACGAGAAATATTTAGTTTGGTTTGATTCTGCACATAGACAAACATCTACAGCGCGCGGACACTCTTTTAATCCCTAGGCATTCAAGAAAAATGTTTTGCACACTACACTTTATTTCTTTAGTATTAAACGTACCGTCACACAGCGATCTGCTAAAACAATTTTTTCGACTTCAGTAATCATTTCCTCGGTTACAGCTGTTATGATTCGTCCCGAGCGAGGGACACATTTGGTGAATGTTCTTTCGCATTTATATTCAATAAACCGCAAAAATATGAACTTTATGTTTTCAAAACAAAAGATAATCATCAGTATATTTTTTGTTTTGGCTATTAGAGATAATAATGCTTTACGAGCCAGCCAATAATTAGCTCATAACGTGCTCTCACGTTTTGTTTTGTCATGTTTGCTTGAATAAGAAAAAAAAACCTCGACGGATAATCAAAGAGAAAGGACTTAAATTGTCAGAATATGTACATATATACCTATAGTATGTACATATTTTTAAACAAAAAGCTTCTTCGATCTGAAAAGTGCACATAGGTAACGCAATGGCATAATATTAATGAATATAAAATCTTATTATTATTTAATAATATTTTGACTACAATTTTCCGCAACAACGTCATCGGCGACAGTATCTTTGAACGTGTAGTGATAATAGTGTCGGCATCGTCAAAGGTTTCACTGCAGCACCCCGCGCGATAAAAAATAACTGCCGTACGCACACAAACACGTTTAAAACACGTGTATCATAATTTTGCAATTCCAATGTTCGTAAATTCACTCGCGCACAGTGTTTTTTAGACCTTTAAGACACGGACTATATTGATGTTCGTGTATGATGTACGATGAAAAACGTCAAAAAGTAAGCTTGACATAGCAGGACGTACAGCAAGAAGGAACGTGTGTAAAGCGCTTTAGGGTGGTTGTTTACGTTGCTTTAAGAGTATTTTAATATGTTACGCGTGATAATGTCTGAGTCGCAGGACTGAAATTATGCAGAAATTGCGTTTTTTAATCATTGTTTCTAATGAACGAACTTTTGAATAACTGGCTTTAAACAGAGGTCAACGTCGTGAGCTCTAGATATTGTAACCCGGTCCGCCCGCGGTGCACTTATTGTGACGTAAGTTTTTTCATTTAATTAACGTTTATTTAATTTTTGCGGCGTATTTTTTTATTTCTCTATAAAGGATTAAATTACCAGAATCTTGTAACGATATTTAAAAACACCACCACGGATTGGACAGGGTTTTTTACATACTGTATAATATGTAAGAAAACCCTGTCTACTAATCCGCACACATGTTTTGTTTCTCTTTAATATACATCAGCAAAACACACAGGAGACCCAGTTTTAGACACAAGACAGGTAAAAAAGTAAACATAAAAATAAAGTAATTTGTGTCGACATTAAGCTATTATTTAATAACTTTATCAACGTGCAAGTTAATATATCTTCAATTTTTCATGCCAAAATATATTTCTTATGAGTTATAAAAAGGTACAATGAAAACAAGCAAAACTAAACAGCCTTTATAACAATGCTATGCAATGTCCCAAATGTTAATTCATAGATATTTTAAAGAGTATAAATGCCCTTAATATAAGTATTTTTACACTAACGGTCTTATTTATTGGTAAAAATATAAAAACATCAGCAATTTTATAATGCAACTAATAGTACTGATGAGTATTGCGGCCAACAATTTGGCATTATGGTACAGTCTCATCAAAGCAATTATAGTTTCGCAAAAATTCTATTGCTTAAATGCTCTATTCGCGTTACGTTGGCGTAGACATTGTGGACATTTAGGAAAGCGTCATTTAAGGTTATAACATCACTATCGCTACACTACTGTTGCGTACCGTACAGAATTCGGTCTGGAGGACACCGTTACAGCCTATTAAAGTCCACTGCTGACCATAGAACTCCGCTTATAGATTGCCTCATACGGGGGATATTTGCCATAGTTGCCACGCTTGGACAGCGGGTTGGTAACAGCAGATTTTTTTAGTCGTTATTAGGAAGACGCTGCTGCCCATCTCCTGATTTGTTTCTCTTCGCCTCTCACGACACCCACGGTATGAGGCGGTGGTCATTCTTACACCGCCGCTACACGTCCCTAATGACATTGTAATTCTGTAATTGTATTAGTTACTGTCTGAGCTAATATTAAACCGAAAAAGAAGTACCTTTTGTCACCAAATGTTTGTTATAATAACGATCACAAATAGATTGACTATAATAAGTAAATAGCACCAATTTGAATAATATAGTTCTTATAAATATCTATTTTTATATGGTGATCACTCCCATTTTTAGGTTGTATTAATTGATGTAGTGCCCGAAATGTTGCTCAAACTCTGCTCTGCTCAAGCTCACTGTCTATTCTACATTTTACACGGAAGTGTGATGGATGCTTATATACGGAGATAAGCTTATCTTTGTACACATAATGTTTAACACTATACACATATGCGAAAAAAGCAACATTTATTGGGTTTTAAATTAGAACCTTTACATCAATCGCATCTTAACCTACATTGTATAAATTGTGATTGGCAATATAGAAACCTAGAAACTAAGTGTGGATTTGATATACAAGGACATACTTGTAACAAACATAGTTCTATATTATTTAGTAAAGCTATTAATAGAAGAATATTAAATTACGAACGAATATTAAACTAAAGTTTATGAATTATATTATGTTATACATACAGTATATTCAAATATTATTGGTGGTTAACTAAATTCATAAACAAGGCTGAATAATTAAAAGAAATAGTTTTACAGTCAGACTATTATTTTTATGATTAATAAATTCAGTTTAAGATGGTAGCAGTGGGACTAGATTATAGGCAGTAACTTTAGTTCTTACTTAAGTTTAGAAAAAACACAAACAATAAGTCTTTTTGTAATTTAAATCGAAATACCTCAAATATAAATATGCATTGAATTTAATGTTTTACTTGTATTACTTATACACCGTTCTATTTTTGGTCTCAATTAAAATATTATATTACAAATACTTCACAGGTCAACAGCTGGATGCGTTCGCCCAAAGAATGCCCCAGTTCTGAACCACACAACATCAACTTTGCGTAGGTGTTAATAGGTCGTCACTTTATTTAGTGGGGGTTGACCAACACTTCACTTCCTCTTCCTCGTGCAAGATCGCCCCAAAAGAACCTTTCTTTTACATTGGTTGTCCGTTCTTCGAGATATATGACCAGCCCATTGCCACTTTAGCTTACTGATCCTTTAAGCTATGTCAGCTAATCTGCTTTTACTGCGGATATTTTCATCGATTTCATTGAAATTGAGATGAAGTCTATCACGCAGAGAAACTCCGAGCACAGCTGTCTTCACAGCTCGCTGGGCGACCTTAAACTTTTTGGTACGGCCAACAGTGAAGTACCGCGTCATAACTGGCAACACGCACATACCCTCCTGTTTTCTGATTTTAAGAAATACGCCACGAGAAAATGTGTCATATTCTCCTGAACACTACCTAGCCGAGTTCAAGCAGTCGAAGTTGGTCTTACCATATTGAATTCTAGGTGTACATAATCGTCGATAACTTCGCGCGTAATGCTCCCAACAACTACTGTCATAGATTTGCATTTGGACATTACACATGACCTTTGTTTTGTGCATGTTCATTTTAAGACCTATCCGTTGGGATAAGCTATTGAGGTCAATAAGCAATTCAGTTCGTCCCCCAGTAATTCTGCAAATCCAAGGTATTCTCTCATTCTCTCTCTCTATCTCTCTCTCTCAGTTTTACCACATACACATACAAGTTACATTTTCTTTACGCCCAATCAATTATCAACAATATTAAGATGGTAATGCGCAAAACGTATTGTTCAAATAAATAATGGGCAGCTGTAAAAACTGTAAATTTATATAGTATTATACTTAATAATCACAATATATAAAAATGTACTTGAAATGAAAATGTTTGCCGCCCTACTCATGTTCATAGGGGCATTGAACGTTAAAAAATAATTTTAAGAAAATTTTACGAATAAGGCCGTTAGTATGTTACCAAAGTTTTGCATATTATTTACTCGTATTATGGATTTATATTAATTTTATATATTTCTAAAAAAAGATATGCGTAGGTCTACAATGAGTAAAGTATTTAAAATTTAGGAACGTGTTGAAAACAATTAAAATCGTAATTAATTGAATAAATATATACATAAATCGACACTATTAAAAACATTATGAAAGTGAGAGTGGTATATAAATGCAACTCAAAATCAAAGACAATCTATGATACATATAACACATCAAAACTTGTCTACTACATATAAAACCAGTACTTATGAAAATAGTTGAATAAAATGAGTCAGTTTCAGAGTGCAGTTAAGACATAGGATATGGACCATAATTGTGGATAGGTAAATAAATGTCAGCCTCAAAAACGCCACAATGCTTTCAAACCACCACATCATTCACGTTATGCCAAACTCACCCGAAACTAACTCTACCAAAGGTGTTGATGAAAAACGCGGTAGGGTTGCTTGACCTGTAGAAGAAATTAAACAAAAAAAAGCAAACAAAAAATCACAAATACTTATGCAAGCTCTGAAGCCGCGTTGCAAAACAAGAACCACTCTATCAAACATAAAAATCAGTAACAAAATCTTAAGTTATTAATTGTGAACACAAAGTACCATTTATCATTTGTCACATACATTTATTTACAGGAATGTTGGATAAATAGTAAATAAAATCCTTTAAAATAACATACACAATATATGCCAATTATTTGAATATAGTACATGACAAATGAAGTATTTCTACAGTGCAGTGATTATAAAATTTGTCATTGACAGTTCATAATCTACAATGGCAGCAACATTCACTAAACTACTTATAACTTAAAAAAGGAGCCAAATCATTGACCATACGTCCCAGGCAATAAACAAAACTTATGACGGATGTGAAACAAGTCTTAATGTAATTTGTTCGAGGAATATAGCACTTAAAATATTTAAAATAATTAAAAACTTTACACGATTAGTGTACAATTGCGTAAAAGACTTAGCCATCAAAACATTTAAGTGCTTTATTATTATATTTCGTATTCAAATAATAGCAGCTTCCTTATTATAGATATATGTTCAATTCATAAATAAAAATCACAACTTACTTAAGAAAATGCTCATTTTCTTCGTTCATTTTATCTGCATCTTTAGCTTTATATTTAATGAGTCTCTCTACCAAGGTTCGATTTTCATCCTGAAAAAATCAATCATACATTTACAAGCTAAGTATCATATCTAATAGCAAAGATTAAACTCCACTAATAAATTATTATTACTCGTTTACGCATTTCTATATTAAACAGTAGTTACTGTGAATAAAATCACTTAAAACTGTTAAATAAAACGGAACAGTACACACTTCGGTAACAAAATTTCGACTGGAGTCTGTTTTGAGGAATCTATAGAGGTACCTCTTTGTACCTACGCCTAAACATAAACATTTGATACACACAGCGGTAATCACATGAAAGTCGTAAAATATACAGGATGTTACATTTTACGGCGCCGCAAACATCGTCTATATTATGTCTCTTGCTAATTAATTTGTTAATGGAATGAAACGTTGACATTTAAAGGCACTACTACTACTAACTAAACGAAAATATTTTTAGTGTATTAAAAAAAACATACTTAATATTATATGTGTTACTCGGGTTCAAATAATTGCAATTTTATGTGCTGGTTTACCTCGTACCGCCGATGAAAGAAAAAATTGTGAGCAAACACTTTTCTAAGGAGTAAAAGATTTCTAAGAAGCAGCGCGGTGCACTAATTGCTCCATAACCTTATCACAATTGAGGGGAGGGCTGGTTTAGCAGTTGGACATACATAAACTGTAGCTTTCTTTAGTTATATTAAAATATTTGAAACATTAGTTTTTAACAAACTGCTAATGTTTTTGTAACAGTGAAAATCAGTTAATATATACTAAGTACAAACTAAATGTGAGTACTAAGTGAAAACTAACTAACAACAGTCAAGTAAGTACGCTATTATAAGATACAACTAATATCATTTTTTATACGCGAGGGGGCAAACGAGCATACGCTTTACTTGATGTTAAGTGACTACCGCCGCCCATGAACAACAGCAACACCAGGGGAATTGCTGGTGCGTTGCTGGCCTTTTAGAAAGGAGTAAGCTCTTTTATTGAAGGTTCCTACAACCCCACAAGAGGCCTCAAAAACTCCTATTGCATCACTTAAATTATGCATATAATATAGTCTTATCTAGTGGGAAGCCCCAGTGGGAAGCCACACGCTGCGCTTGCCAACCACTAGCCTACCTTCCTTCCCCATCTGTCGACTGTTCTTTAACAGAGATACAAATAGGTTCTATATTCGATGCGTATGTTTTTATGTATGTTCACCGAATTCTCGGAAAAGAAAAAAATTATCCCTAAGGGTGTAAAAATAGGGACAGCAGTTTATTTTATTCAATTATATTTAGACATCATTCTATTTGTTACTTTGAACTTGTAATATTTATTAATACATTAAAAACAATACACAAATTGAACTTTAAAAAAACGTAAATTCAATATCAAAAACAAAAATATTTTCACATAATAGGTTCTGAAGTCGTGTCTTAATTTGTAATTTTTGGATACACTGTATATTCGCAGTTATATATCGCTATTAGCGGTACATTCATTATTTCCTGGATTTACAAAATCTCTCAAGGATCATTATCATCATCACGGATCTTCTCGTTTTGGATTCTATAGTGCAAAGCAATTCCGAGCATAATGCTTCAAACATACATCCCAGCAGAGCTATTTTAAGTAAATTTAATTATGAGAATTTTGAATCAGAAATATATCAATTATATCTGAATAAACTAATTATGAAACATCTTTCCACATATCAAGAGTAAAGTAAATAAATGAACCATAATAGAATAAGCCGACCTTGGGGTCTACGGATTTTTTTGCGTATACAAATTATAATAAGAATCATACTGAATATGATGGACAAATCGACGATTCCGTTTGGCGAATTGCCACAAATTCAATGATGCAATAAAAATTTGAAGTTTTAATAGAATAGTCGAATTGATCCTAGTGACGCATACGAACTAGTGCTGATGGGAGCAGTGGAACACGATTTACTTCATGTGTAATTAGGTAAGGACCAGAAACTTACAATAAACTTCGGTATTGAACTTCGTACGTAAGTCTTTGTTGTAAACGAAACGTCAATTCAGTAATAATGCTAAAAATAATGTGTATCGCGTAAACCATAACATGTGCTGGTTTTTAAATAGAGGAAGCAATATCTCGGTCATGTATACGCTGAAGGCAAAAGCAAAACATATAGACAATGATCATTCAAACAATATTGCCCGTATTCATTATTTAACTCATAACAGAGCTTGCATTTTAGTACAACCATTTTTTTTTAAATTATGTAATACAGTTAAATAAGTTTATTCAGTTTAAGACTCTCAACATATCAAATTATTCATTAAAAATTTGTATAAAATGTGAACCAGTAAAATATTGAGTTTAATGGCACTTCTAAAATAAAATAAAACCATTACCGTTATGACCTACGGAAGTCCAAAGATGAACAAAGGCTTCCCCCATAGATTATCTCACAAGCGGGATACAGAAACAGAAACTTTTTTATTCAATGTAGATTATAACAATACTTATTGAAAGTCACTTTTTTCATTTAACACTGGTTCGCAAAAAACCTTTGTCCTGGGAAGAACCAGCAATAAACCCAGCGGGACTATTTTTTTACCAATAATAGCTTACAATCGTGTTAACAATTAACCACACAAGACAATTTAGAAATAGCTTGGTAGCGATCACCCTTTCCAGGGGTTATTATCATCCATAAATTCCTTAATATTATAATAACCCT